>KV732123.1:318-15060 GCA_000500225.2 Phytophthora pinifolia
GTTCCAGCAGAAGCTGAAGGGACGAGAGGCCGAGCGTTGGTGGAACAACTCGCTCATCAAGACGTTCACGACGTTGAAGATGCGGTTCCACAACCATTTTCTGAGCCGAACGGCGGATGAACTTTGGGAACACGAAGAGGCAGAAGGGAGAGTCTATCGAGGAGTGGGGAGACCGTGTCACGGATCTCTGCGATTCATTGGATTACCGATGCTAGGATTCGCTATCCATTATTCCGTCGCAGCCTCAACAACCGTCGGATGCTGGCCATTCTGGACTCGAGCCCGGCGCGAGATATCCCGAAAGCGTGCGAGTGGCTCATGGTAAAGGACATGTACCGTCCGGTGGACGAGGACGAAGACTTCGAGGAATCGGCTCCCGCAAAACCTGCTGCTGCTGACCGAGATCATTTAACCAGTTGTCGATCAGATGAACGCTTTGGCGCTAGAGGTGCGTTCCTTCGTGAAGAACGAGAAGGGCTGGATGAACAAGGTGAAGGACCAACTGCGCGCACCGCCGCAGCCGCAATATTTGCAGCAAGCAGTGGCCGTTATGCCGCCCCCGCCGCCGATACCGATGCCACTCTACTCGAGCACCTTGAGGTTATGGAGGATCACATTCAGCTGCTTATCCTTGCGACGTGACGGCATCACGGCTGTCCATCTTCCAGTTACTCCTTCAACTCAAAAGTCCCTCTTGAACATGGCGAAAGTTGAAGACCAACGCGTGTCTTGTCGACGGACAGGTCGCATCCGCGTTTTTCGACCAATTACAAGAAGCAAAACCAGAATATTAGATTTCAGAGTCACTATCGCAAAAGCATAAAATACTTAGCTCACCGTAATCTCTGGGGACGCCAGCAGCGCTTTGTTTAGCTCGCACATCAGCTGCTGGGCCTTATCGAGTAGACCGCTATCACCGGCGAGAGGTAAGTATACCGCTAGGTACAGACGGTGGCTCGAGCCCACCATCGGAACCAGGAGCTGGCCTGCGACAGCACCGTTGACGGAGCAGTTATCACCGACGATGTAGGCAATACTGCTTTGCTCCTGCCAAAGTAGGAAAGGATGATGTCCAGCAACTTGACATGACTGGCAGTGTGATCGTCGACTTCATCGTCAATACTCAGCGCAATAGCGATCAGAAGGTTCTGCGCCCTGCCGTCGTCTGATGCTTGATGTAGTTGTCTTGGAACATGTGCTCTGCCAACACCCTCCATGCGATTGGTGTCATCATCGATATAGCCTAGGCGCCTAGACGAACTCGCCGTCCCTGGGGTTGAAGGAAGTCAGAGGAACGATAGCTGCCACGGCTGGAGTGATTGATTGGCAGCTGGAAGGAATAGTGAAGTCAGTGACAATAAGCGGGTACCATGTGGTCAATTTAATGTGAACCAGTCGTTGGTTCACAATAATTTGACCAGTTCAGGTCAGTTTAATGTGAGCACCGCTGGTTCACAATAATTTGACCAATTCAGGTCAGATTAATGTGAGCAGCCGCTGGTTCACAATAATTTGACCAATTCAGGTCAGATTAATGTGAGCAGCCGCTGGCTCACAATAATTTGACCAATTCAGGTCAGTTTAATGTGAGCAGCCGCTGGTCCACAATAATTTGACCACTTCAGGTCAGTTTAAATGTGAGCAGCGAGGATGAAGAAATTGATGGGAGACCGGGGTGCGAGTAAAACGCATCTAGGGTGAAAACAAAACACGATGGGGTGCGAGCAAAACCAAAAAGGCTTGAGCAAAACCAAACGGCCGTTTTGGGGCGCAAGCAAATAGATTTTCCGGCGTCACCAAAGCGATTTGCTATCCCGCCCTTTCTTCCTGTTGCCATCACTTTCTTTATCCTCGCTGCTCACATTAAACTGACCTGAATTGGTCAAATTATTGTGAACCAGCGGCTGCTCACATTAATCTGACCTGAATTGGTCAAATTATTGTGAACCAACGGCTGCTCCCATTAAATTGACCACATGGTACCCGCGTATTGTCACTGACTTCACTATTCCTTCCAGCTGCCAATCAATCACTTCAGCTGTGGCAGCTCTCGTTCCTCTGACTTCCTTCATCCCCAGGGACGGCGAGTTCGTCTCCCTTTCGTCAGGCGCCTAGGCTATATTGACGATGGCACCAATCACATGGAGGGTGTTAGCAGAGCACATGTGCCAAGACGACTACATCAAGCATCGCGCAGCTAAGTTTCGCTGCTCTGCAGTTTACGTGAAACGTGAAATAGACTGCAAGATATTTCCAGCTGACCACGCAATGATTGAGCGCCGACTGGCATGCACGAGCCAGGGGTGTGCAGAGGAAGGGGATAACCAAGGTGGTGCGCAATGTCCGGTGCAGTGGAAAACTTGGGAGTGCGTTTCGAGGCACGTTTACACCAACGGCAGAGGTCATTTTAGCGCCGCGGAGTGTACTGTAACTCACCGTGTACCTATTTCGGCTGGAGTGAAAGAGTACGTATCTAGAATGGACTCGTGTGGAATGCAACCAAGACATATTTGGAGCGGTCTTCGGCGTGCACCTGATGTTCTGCCTCCTCCGCTAGGCCTGCCGTCACGTCAGCAAATTGCCGACTGTGTAAAGCGTCTCCGTAAAAAAAAAACTCTCACGCAACACAAGAGAAGCGGTACAGGCGTTGATAAAGGAGAAGGTTTACTACGATGGAATTGACGCTTCGAGTGCCTTTCTATTTGGGCTTGAAAACGACGATGATGGATACCCACACATAGGGAAGGGAACGGATGCCGACCCATTTGTAGTGGGTTTGACGACACTTCGGCTGATTGAAAAAGTGAACCAGCTGCGATGTGAAGACTATTTCAGACTTTTTCACACCGATGCGACGTTCAAGCTTAGTGATCTGGGCTACCCTGTGATAACTTGTGGATTTACGGATCGTGCACGGACGTACCATCTCGCTGCTATTTTTATAGTAAGCGCACGGACCCATCGCGAGTATGAGCTGGCGATTGGAAGCTTTTCAAAACTGTATCGACGGATTTTTCAGGTGTCACTTCGAGTTGATGCTGTCATGGGAGACGCTGAGGCTGCACAGCTAAACGCAATTAGAAGTGTAGCTGTGTTTAGTGAATGCAAGTACCTGATGTGCTTTTTCCATGTGCTTTACAACGTGCACAAGCGAACGAGACATCTTGACGCAAGACCTGGCGTAGCTGTATTTGCTGGTGTTATGGATATGCATTTCACAACAAGCTATCGTGAATACTGTACGATGAAGGATCGTGTTCTTTCTGAGTGGAGAACGGAGCCATGTCTCCAAAGTTTTGCTGCTTACTTCGAAGAGCAGTGGATTGAAAGTCGTTTTTGGAGATGGCAGATCTATCACTCGCCGTCAAGCTATGCTACGACAAACAATCCTTGCGAAGTTTTCAATGCAAGCGTGAAGCGGCATGTTCAGCGTAAGGCAGCCGATATGTGCGTGCTCGTACAAAGGATGACTACACTAGCAGAATATGTAGATGTACCCCCTCCATCGGCGTGTATTGCAGCCGCGAATCCGGAAATTAAGCGAACAGCAAAGTGGATGTTGAAGACAAAAGTTGTAGCAGTAATTGCCACTTCAGAGACAACGCGTGTGCGAGTGCTGCACATTTTGGAAGTGCATGTTGACGCAGACGTAATGACAACCATGCGGACACAAGCAAGTTCTGTTGCTTCTGAAAATGTGGCTGAACTATCGCTCAATTTTCTAATACTGGGCAAGTTGGAGAAAGCAAAAGCGGCACGACTATACATGGATACTGTCAAGTGGTCAACGCATCGAGCGCATCGAGTCAATATGCCTATCGAAGACTGGCTCGTGGATACCGAGCAAAACAGTTGTGCATGCTCCATGCATCTCAAATTCGGGGTTTGTGCTCACTTGTTGGTGGCACGATCAGTTCTTGGCATCGATACCAATGTGGGGTGCGGCGAAAAGCTGATGTGCAGACGTGCTCGAAAAAAAAACAAAGAATGCAAGATTCTCTGTGTACGAGGCGAACATTTCACGCACCAACCCTCCCAATGGAGGAAGCGACCGGTGCAGAACATTTACGCGGTGATCACAGGCTTGCTGGGCTTGAAGACACCGAATTTACTCGCCGCCACCGACGCTGTTCATATTGAGGCTGTCGATGCTCGCCTCGAAGCCCCCACCCCCGACGCTACTCATCTCCAAGGTGGCGATGTTAACCCTACCAAGTGCCCCGACAATGCGAATTCTGACGACGATGATGATGGCTACAGTGCCGTCCACGTTGTTCCAATTTAGCGAATTCCGACTTGGTTAAAGAGTAAGACATAATATCACCAGCGGATACTTTACCGTCTTCCCGTAGACATCTGTCATAAAACTCCAGCACGTCTCGCTCGTAGTCTCTCATCCTGTACGGACATCCCCCGCCTCGACTACGACAACGATCCCCGACGTCAAGTGGCGATGTTTCCATATTCCAGTACTTCTTCTTCCAACTCAGGAGCGTCGGCTTCAGCACTTCCAGATGGATGACATCATCTTTAGTTTTCCAGCTCGGATTCTGCTTCCATTCTTGAATCTTTTCCCACTGTACCCTGATTGGAGTTTTACCCCCCCCATTTTTGAGCTGAGGAACAGGGGGGGATGAATGGCAAGTGACCCTGAACACCGCACACCATCCGAGACTTTGAACCGGACCGTTACTGGCTGAATCGGACCGTTAACGGTTGCACCGGTCGGTTCACAATAAACTGACCATGCTTTGGTCAGATTAATGTGAGCAACGCTTAGCTCACAATAAACTGACCTAGCTTTGGTCCGATTAATGTGAGCAACGCTTTGCTCACAATAAACTGACCTAGCTTTGGTCCGATTAATGTGAGCAACGCTCCGTTCACAATAAACAGACCGTGCTTTGGTCAGATTAATGTGAGCAACGCTCCGTTCACAATAAACAGACCGTGCTTTGGTCAGATTAATGTGAGCAACGCTCCGTTCACAATAAACTGACCGTGCTTTGGTCAGATTAATGTGAGCAACGCTCCGTTCACAATAAACTGACCTCGATCTGTGCTACGGTATGGATTTTGCCATTACGTTGTTGCCGAAGTAAGGTGGTGGTCGTGACCGATCATAGTGATGCTGGCAGGCACAACTCAAAACTTGTATAAACTCCGCGCTTCACATTTCTATGGAGTAGATATCGAATTCACGCGGAATGTGTGCTCTAGCAACGAGCTCCTATGGCAATCTATTGTGCGTCTGCAGCGTTGCCTCAACACAAGGATCTAGAGGTAAGTGCACTGTGCACTGAGGAATCTTACCTTTCAGCGCGTGGGGCGCCGAGCTCGGAATCAGGACATTTCCTTCAGTCGCCGACCTTCTGTCTTGATCAGTTCAAAAGGGATTGCATTTCAAGCGCATGGGTAGATAGCGGAGGTCGTCCTAGCTGCCGAGGTGACAGAAAGCCAAACAGAACTGGGCCATTCTCGTATGTCGATTGTAGTGCGGGAACCAGTTCACCAAGTTGTTCGTTGGCGTACCCTCGATTAGCAGCTGTCGTGTGAAAGTTGGCCAAGTTTCCAGTGCTACCAGGATTTCTCGAGAACGCCAAGTTTGGCGAAGCGACATCTTCGAGACTATGTTCAACATCAAAAAGCAAGTGCTGCAGTGATCGTGTAGGTGCCCACTCATGGTCAGACGGATCTTGACTGTCAACAACCTCAGTGCCTTGACCTCCATGTGGCAAAGTGGAAAACGACAACGTGCAATCTTGACTTCTAAAACGAACTCCATCATTTCTGACCCCGTTCAAATGTTGCCCCGCTTGAAGTAGATGGTCGTTTTGTGCTTGTATATCGTGTACAGGCAGCCCAGTTGCAAAACATGCACTGACTGCCGACGTCCAGAAGCCAGTGTTGTCGGTCACTCCAGTGCCCAAGCGCTCTAGTTCATGGGCGGTCTGTACTACAGTTCCTGTTCGAGCATGACGCAGGCCGTCGTTATAACAGCGATGAGTAACCAACAATGGAAGCCTTTGAAGCTCAGATGGATAGCATTCGTTGACGCTCGGAGATGCAGGTAACCTGGTCTCGTGGAATGGATGAGGAAAAACGATTAGAACCGCCAAGTTGCGGTGTTCCCGGTTTGTCGAATCGCCAATGTGATATGTGCATTGAAGCTTTGTTGAACATTGGCGAGAAAGCGCGGGACTGAACGAAGTGAAATTCGTAGTATTCACGATGAATCCCATAAGTAGTAGCGAAACAATTCAATGAAGCCGTAAATTGCAACCATGCCCATGTTGCTTGACCTGGAGCTGTGGAAAGTAGGCACGGTTGGGCGGGGAAGACATCGCGGTTGTATACGTGCCTGCCAAGTAGGCGTTCCTTGCTCGTTGCTTGTGGACCCCAGAGATCTTCTGGTTTGAGCAGCACGTAGTACTTTTGGTTTGCTGGCTTTATGTTCATGAACCCGTATACATACGCCGGATAAATGAAAGTCAGCAGCACCTTGCAGATGAGCACAGCAGAACGGGGTTGAACCCGTGAGTGTTGGTAGGAGTTCTGAGGGAGAAGCGCTAGCACTTGAACAATTCAGTCTTCATTTTTCCTTCCAGAGTGTAAAGCTTCTTCCCAGGAACCAAGTCCTGTCTAGGAATCAAGTTCCAATAGGGTTATGAGCCCAACGGCGAAGCCGCTGAAGTACTCAAGCGAAGGAGTGCCCAAGAACTGGAACGACAAGGACACAAGTGGGCGCTGATGAACGTCTTCAAGGAACAAGACAGTTGGTGATTTGACCAAGGCGATGCTGGTAACGGCGAGTGCTGAGAAGAAGGAGGAGAATACTGAATGGAGAACGCTGAATGGTCACGCATTAATACTTGCAGGCGGACCGACATACTACCAGTGGCAGTCCTCCGAGACGCTGGAGGTCGCTGCGGGCAGATGAGACCTGGATATGGTGCAGTGGCTGTGGAGGTGGTCGCAGGAACGGGTGCCTGGAAGGGCTGCGGCTTCTATTGAACCATGATACCGGCCGGATGGAAAAGGGTGGAAGAGCTGTGAGTCATTTCGTGCGCTGGGGCGGCCGTAGTCTGGCGAATGCAGTGGAGAACGGACACTCGACCCAGCATGGAGATGATCTATCTTCAACAGAGGAAACTCGTTTCACCAACTCACAACCTGGGATTATGTGCAACACGGGAGAGATCCCGCACTCTCTGGCATCGAATGCGCCAGCTCTCGACGATCTTTCAGGCAGAACTGCGTGGACGTCACTCTTTCGAAAGGATTCAGGAGAGCCTACGCTACCGAAAAAGCTTCGTCGACGCATTGGGCGGCTCTTGTCAGCGTCGTGTGTGCCTGTTGGTTCTTGTCTTGATTGATTGCGCACCCGCGAGAAGGTTCCAGCGCTAATTTCTTGTTTTGGGCTCGAGACTTCCTCACGATAGACTTGATGACACGAGTGATTCTCGAGCAGTTCCGAATTGCGGTTGAGATGAACCACAGACAAGCGACTGTTATGCCTGTAGTATCGATCGCTGCGGCTGTGATATTCATGGTTGGAATGGTGAGCGTCATCGGGTTCCCGCTTCCTTTTCTCTCGTGGTGGGGATCAATATGTGCTGGTCGCCTGTTTTGTAGCCTTGTTTGGTAAAGCTTTGAAGGACGCCATGCTACTGAAGGAGTCATAGAGATCCCCCCCGGAACAAGGGGTATTTTGTCATCGGGGGGGGGGGACCTTGGTAGCGCGACTGTGCACGTAAGGCGGCGTTGCGCCGACTGGTGTTGATGTTCTCCTTCACGACGAGAACCTGCCGAGTGCGGTGCATGTACTCCCGCAAACTTTCCTCGAATAGTCGCCATCGCACTGGAAATCAGGAACAGTCACATCTTCAGTATTGGCACCATCATCTTCGTCGTCTTGTTCCTCGTCAGCACCACTCCCTTCTTCCGAGTCGTGGACGCTCTGGGTTGAAGGATCAGCCGCGTTTTCTTCTTCGTCGCATTCACGACGCGCGCTCTGCGGACTGCCTCTTCGGAGCGGGCTTCTTCCTCCCTGAGAGCCTCGTCGGCCATCCGCTGCTTGATCCTGGACGTGTTGTGCGTGCGCGCCATGAAGCTGCCTTCTCCTTCAGCTGTCGCGTGTCTGTTCTTCGGGGGGGGGGGTCTGAATTGATGGCTGAGCGCAAAATGAAAAAAGGTAAGGAAATAATAACTTCGGACCTGGAAAATACCTGGATGACATGACTGTCAAAAACCTGGCGGGGGAATTTAAAAAAAACCTGGACGCGAGCCGTGTTCTATTAATTTTATCAACCTATTGATTGGGTTCAATTTGCTGAAGCGAGCGAACTTGCATTCTTCATTTTCAAGGAAGGGAGGGCAATAGCCGTTGTTCGTCAAACCCCTCAAGCCGACACGTGTGGCCATCGTGCTGCATCACTATCCCGCAGTAGATACCTGGTACCGATCATCACCAGCTTTATCTGTCCGTCTGCGCATCTATCGCTCTGTATGACTCGACCGCCTTGATGGACTGGATCTCGAAGATCCTGGTCGCTCACGAACTATCTACGGACGGATTTGCACTGCTATCGCTGGGTATTTTACGAATCAAAAAGGTGCTGCAAGTCGTAAGAGATTTTGAGGAGGTAAAGTGGCTGCTTCGTCATTTCTCGGGCTGTGAAATTCCCATTGCAGTGGTTGAGGAACTTGCGAAGCATGGACACCTTAGCAGCGCAAGTACATTTGTACGCATGGATGGCCGGAGCGAGAAAGATCGAAGGGTACGTGCAAGGTGCACAAGCTTCGCAGGACGGACTGTCCCTTCAAATTTCTGACGCAAGTTGTGCAGACGAAGGAAGGTTGGGGCATCACACTCAAGTGGGAGGTGTACCGCCACAACCATCGAATCTCGAGTGAGATCTACAAGTCTTACCCATCAATTCGCCAGGTTTCGTCTCAGTCTACCTCGATGCCTGGTATCGAGCTGCTCCTGGAGTCGGATGCAGGAAACGCGAGCATTTTCGACTACATCCGGCAGAGCTCAACCCACCGCGTGACAATGAACGACGTGCGCAACCTGGTGGCGCGTGTTCGGCAATCTGGTGAGTTGTTTGCCCTATGACTTCGGAGTTGATTATTGATTTCTAACTTATCGCATGCATCGTTTCGTGTATTGCAGGAAGACAACTATCTGATGAGGACGCGGTCGCAGAGACAGTGGTGAAGTTCAACTTGGAGAATTCGAAAAACGTGTCGACCGTAAACCAAAGCGCTCGTGGTGACACTGGCGCAATCTCCGTGACGACCGCACATGTATGCGCGATGTATGACAACTTCCCTGAAGTGTCGCAGATGGATTGCACACACAAAACGAACAAGTGAGTAGTCTGTGCCCGGAATTGCATTGCCATTTCCCATGTTTCTTCCACGCTTTGCCCATCAATTGACCGTTATGTTTCTTGTTTTATTTATAGATATAATTACCAGCTACTATCGATTGTTGCCATGCATCAGTTTGGTCATGGGCAACCTGTTCATTACTCGCTTCTTCAGACTGGCACATGGCGAAAAGCTTGGATCATTTCAAGCGAGCGAACGAATATTGGAGGTTTGTGCGCATCGTAATCGTGGATAAGAACGCGCAAGAAGTGGATGTAATCAAGCGAAAGTTGCCGGATGCGCGTGTGGGGAGAGTACCGGCGGGCCAAGCAAACCTTCGGCAGGATCAGTAGTGAGCTGACTAAGTTCTCGGACGACGCGGTCGAGTCGGCGATGAATTATTTTGATGAGTGGTGGCATAACATACGACAGGGCAAAATAACAGCCATTACGGTCGTCGACAGTGCAGAAGTGTCGATGGGAGGACGCGGTATCGTCGGGTCTAGTGCTGCACTTGCCGCGGAGGAAGGAAGTGTGCGTAAAGGTGGTGGCGCCACGCAGACGGACGAAGAAAGCGAAGCCGGAGTGGACGAGGGGGCCGGCGACCCTCCTACGCTTGATGCAGGTACAGAGCCTGCAAACTGCCAACACGGGATCCGCCTGAATGGTGGACCTGCCCCCAAAGTCCGGCGCCCGCGACTGAACCGCGCCGAGCAAAGACAAAAAGCGTAAGTTGCGTTGAAGGAGTACAACTGTGGAATGCGGCTACGCGGGTTACTTCGACAGAAGGACGTGTGCGAAATCGTAGCATTTCTGGAGGAAATTCGCCCCTCGTTAGAGGAAGCTGACTCATTCATTTCGACACAGCAAGTTAAGGAGTTGAAGGGCAAGCCGCGCTTGAATTGGAAAGTGGAGACGAGCTTTGTACCAGAGATTCAGTACGTTTTCGATTTTCCGAAGGCCTGATTCAAAACGCGCAAGCAAAACTGCAGCGTGAAAAATCCACAATGAACGACGGACGGTCCATCTCCGAAACTATTGCAGTCGATGGAACCCAGACCGATGACGTTCCAGTGATAGGGATCGAAAATATTGGCAAGTTTAGTCGAGAGCAGTTGGATGAAATGGCTGTGGAACCTGCGCAGGGTCTGTTCGGAGGGTGGAAAATGCCTGCCGACAACATCCAGCGCAGCTGCCGACAGTGAAGCTGAAGTAGTCGACATCCTGCCGGGAGCAACGCTGGCTGAAATTCGTTCGTGCGTCAACGACGCTACAAACGACAGGGTCTTTATTCCGGTCAATTTTGACACCCGCCACTGGGTGTGCCTGGTCATCGACAAGACGAAGAAGCAACCAGAATATTAGATTTCAGAGTCACTATCGCAAAAGCATAAAATACTTAGCTCACCGTAATCTCTGGGGACGCCAGCACCGCTTTGTTTAGCTCGCACATCAGCTGCTGGGCCTTATCGAGTAGACCGCTATCACCGGCGAGAGGTAAGTATATAGCTGTATGACAGCACGAACAAGAGAAAAATCGCGACGATGCTGAAGATAATGGCGACGGAGATTGTCAGCGGCGTCTTGGATGGAGAATACAAAGTTGTCACGCTGAAGACCACTCGTCAGAAAGATGGAGATAGCTGTGGAGTGTTTGTTTGCCTTCGTTTCTGGGGTCAAGTGTCGGGCGACGCTCCAAAAGATGTATCTCCAGCAGGTGTTACGCGGTTGCGCTGGGAAATGCTTCAAGCGGTGATGGAGATGAAGAGCATTGGGAACGCAGCAGCGTAGCTGCCGCAAGAGTTCGAAGACACTTTGATCTGGCTCACGAAGAAAACCTGGCGAATATCTGGACAATACCTAGCAGTTACCGGTGATAGTAATCATAGTAGTAAAAACAGAATGGTCAATTCAAAACCTGGTAACAACCTGGACAATACATGCAGATTACATGGACACTATATAGTAAGCTGATTGGGCAGGATTCTCTCGACAAAACGACGGCCATGTCATTTCATCTTTTTCTCTTCAACTGCACATTCCAGGTATCAAGACCCGGATAATACCTGTATTGGTAATTTAAGAATAAATTACTCCAGTTTTGAGTGCTGTCTCTGCGCATCAGAGAAACCTGTAGACACACCTGGAAAATAACTGTATCTGATTCCGGGTTGACCTCAGAAAAACCTGGACTGTAGCGTCGTCCAAAACAATATGTGAGACTGTTCGCTTGGTTACTTTTCACGGCAAGGCCTATTAACGAAATATTTTGTTGGAAACTGAAGCTCGTGATTGTGTTTTCCAGATACTTCCTCAACGCAGCATTCCGATTTAAATAGCTCTAATTCGCTGAAAATTTGAAAACAAAGTGTTCTGATTGGTCTAAAAGAACCGTCCGAATTGAGGCTTCGCGCCAGAATTTTTTGCGCGCAAGAAGCTTTTCTGGAGCGGTTGGTGTGAATGATTGAATGGCTGGGCAGGCAAACCTCGAGCCACTTCGAGCTCATTCTCAACTTGTTCATTGTGCAAAATGTCTCGCTGAGCCCAGCCAATACCCGCCTCAAGAACGGTTTGATCTGTTTGCTGCGTTAATTTGGTACACCCCCCTATACCGATACTACATTTATTTCGGACCGGAGGAAGTACTACTGGTACGTAGCGGGGGTGGCACGCGGGATTTTTATGTTGTTCTTAGTATTGATGCATCGCATCTTCAAAACGATTAACAGCAAATGCATCGTGCAGACAATTAAATAGATAATATATTGACCTCTTGTGGACTGGATTTGAAACGTTGTATGTGCAGAAATTGCTGCCTTATCTTTTTGGGGGGATGTCAATAGAAACGAATATTTTATTTTTGCATGTTACATTTTCGCTGTAAGGTGGCCAGCATCAGTTATCTTTGAAAGGGTAGGGGTCCGAGTAGTTCTCATCGAGCTATGAATTTACCGTGCGTTCCGGTCACCACTTCACGAGGAATCTTGTGACAGAACCAAATGATCAACACGTGCGGGGGAAGAATTATGATCGCATCGAAAACGTTTTCCGACGACATATCCTAGCTCACCGTCGAGGGAATGTGTTCTGGAATGCGTTTTCAAAGCCAGCACGCGATTTGGTGGTCACCGTTGTCGATTGCCATTTTAGCAGCAGCAAAAGTGCAGCCTTCTGGGCGGTTTGAACGCACAATCTCCAAGTGGCCTTTCAGCTGCAAGATCCATCGCTCGGGCAGTGCATTCTTCGAGTCGATTCATTCCAGATCACCTGCAAAGGTGCCAACGTATTCAGCTCAAGTCATAAAAAAAACTGAGTACATTCACGTGTCCAAACCTGGCGGACTCGTCCATTAAAATTACGTCAACAAATCGCTAACACTTCGTCACATCGGTCAGGGTTCAATAGACCATTTTGAGTATGCCCTTCGACATGCAAGTAGCACATGATTTCCACGTGCCCCGCCGCCGCCGCAGCACTCGAGTTCGATCACAGCTCTGCGAGAGACCACGGTGAGGACGACGATGGAGAAGATGAGACCGAGAGAGTGGAGCATATTTCGCTGAAGAGAATTCTGGAGCTAGAGACAATGGCGTACTGCTAATCGACTAACTTGCGTAAATACATGTTCAAAAAAATGATTTACTTATACCCTGAATCCTTCCGGGAGAGTAGTGATTACGCAGTTCTGCGTGGGAGTTGAGAGCTAGCGCTTTTGTATACCCGAGAATACAGCATTTCGTCCGTATTGCATCAACGCCCACCATGCCCCACAACGTTTCTTTTCTTCTCAGTACTGAAGTCTTGAGACATTTTGCACAATGAACAAGTTGAGAATAAGCTCGAAGCGGCTCGAGGTTTGCCTGCCCAGCCATTCAATCTTTCACACCAACCGCCCCAAGAAAGCTTCTTGCGCGCAAAATATACTGGTGGGAAGACTGGTTCTTTTATACCAATTAGAACACTTCGTTTTCAAATTTTCAGCGAATTAGAGCTATTTGAATCTGAATGCTGCGTTTATTTCCGACCGGAGGAAGTATCTGGAAAAGACAATCACGAGTTTCAGTTTCCAACAAAATCTTTCATTAATAATTGTGGAAAGCCTTGCTGTGAAAGTAACCAAGCAGACAGTCTCACATATAATTTTTATCAATCTATTGATTGGGTTCAATTTGCTGAAGCGAACGAACTTGCATTCTTCATTTTCAAGGAAGGGAGGGCAATAGCCGTTGTTCGTCAAACCCCTCAAGCCGACACGTGTGGCCATCGTGCTGCATCACTATCCCGCAGTAGATACCTGGTACCGATCATCACCAGCTTTATCTGTCCGTCTGCGCATCTATCGCTCTGTATGACTCGACCGCCTTGATGGACTGGATCTCGAAGATCCTGGTCGCTCACGAACTATCTACGGACGGATTTGCACTGCTATCGCTGGGTATTTTACGAATCAAAAAGGTGCTGCAAGTCGTAAGAGATTTTGAGGAGGTAAAGTGGCTGCTTCGTCATTTCTCGGGCTGTGAAATTCCCATTGCAGTGGTTGAGGAACTTGCGAAGCATGGCCACCTGTCTGTACTACAGTTCCTGTCCGAGCATGATGCAGGCCGTCGTTATAACAGGATGAGTCACCAACAATGGAAGCCTTTGAAGCTCAGATGGATAGCATTCGTTGACGCTCGGAGATGCAGGTAACCTGGTCTCGTGGAATGGATGAGGAAAAACGATTAGAACCGCCAAGTTGCGGTGTTCCCGGTTTGTCGAATCGCCAATGTGATATGTGCATTGAAGCTTTGTTGAACATTGGCGAGAAAGCGCGGGACTGAACGAAGTGAAATTCGTAGTATTCACGATGAATCCCATAAGTAGTAGCGAAACAATTCAATGAAGCCGTAAATTGCAACCATGCCCATGTTGCTTGACCTGGAGCTGTGGAAAGTAGGCACGGTTGGGCGGGGAAGACATCGCGGTTGTATACGTGCCTGCCAAGTAGGCGTTCCTTGCTCGTTGCTTGTGGACCCCAGAGATCTTCTGGTTTGAGCAGCACGTAGTACTTTTGGTTTGCTGGCTTTATGTTCATGAACCCGTAGAAATACGCCGGATAAATGAAAGTCAGCAGCACCTTGCAGATGAGCACAGCGATTGATCTCTATTACTCCTTCAGTAGCATGGCGTCCTTCAAAGCTTTACCAACAAAACAGGCGACCAGCACATATTGATCCCCACCACGAGAGAAAAGGAATCGGGAACCCGATGACGCTCACCATTCCAACCATGAATATCACAGCCGCCGCCAGGCGAACAGAAACACTGCTATTACTCTTAGAGTCTTCGATAGCCTGAGCATACAGTATGCTATTCCTAGCCACG
>KV732124.1:0-13253 GCA_000500225.2 Phytophthora pinifolia
AGCTTGAGGTCTCGGATGGCGTGCGTGGGTAAGGATAGGAAGGATGAACAACCAAACGGTCAGTCACTAATCTCGCTTCTCATTCTGCTTCCTACTACCTTTCAACAGGAGTTCCTATTGCTTCCACCTCGGTAGTGACAAACGAGCCTGTTCAGAATTACGTCCGACTCGCGGAACGCGAGCCGCACGCCTTGCTACTCGATGTCACTGGAGTCTTTTGCAGCTGCTTTGGATCTTCAACTTGTCAAACAGTGGTTCCAATAAGCTTTTTCGTACGGATATTTTCCGGGGATCAGGAGTGCGCGGATGTTTCTACATGGCAAATTATTGAATGACTAAAACCCTTCAAAACAATATGTACACTTTCCACGCTGCATGGCTGGCGCTCCTCGACTGTCTGATTGCCGTCGTCGCTCGTCGATGACAAGGCTTTTCGATTGACTACTACGTGGTAAAAAGGTACCTTTGGTACTACCGATCGTCCAGAAGGATGAAATCGACGGGAAAAGCGCAGTGTTTCGTAGCACAACTAGGGCTTCGCGAGGCTGGGATAGGAGGGAGGTCGCGCCCCAAAACAACATCAAAATGGATAGGCGAAAAAGTATGTACCGGTATGAAGTAAGTAAGTAAATCAAGGCGGCGCGTCTTGCCCTGCGTCTCACATGCCAAAACGCAACCCCCGCGATCTCCTCAACAGCGCGACCCCCACCCTCCATACAGTCCGCGTTCCACCAAGCCGCGAGCAAACCCCACACTGATGTAAACCTGCACCACAGGAGCAACAACCGAAGAACAAGACTTCAATCATAGTCAACTAGTCCAAAACGACAAATGAACTACACATCAATCATAGTCAAATAGTCCAAAACGACCAACTAAGTCAAGAGCCCTAAGATTGTAGCCATACGTTTTTACCGGTAAAACCGGCCCACCCAATTAATCTCTGTCTGTGCTAGCAGCACTTCGTACTTTCCTATCCCAGGATAACTCGAAAGTATCTGATCAAATAATTGGCGAGCACAAACCAGATTTACCCCTGATGAGAAAGCTCAGACCTTGAAGCGAAAATGAAACCCCGTTTTTAAGACTTACTGTACTACTTCAAGTACAAGTGAATGCTAAAAGCCGGACGAAATTAGGCTTGTGCAGTTCAGGTACAGTTAAATCAAACGATGTAGGAATTTGAAGTTTTCACAAAGTGTGATTAAGCTGCAAAAGCGACTGACGCTGCCCCTGGTCCAGGAATCTACTCGCTGGGTAATTGCGAAAGCGATATTTTCGGACCCCTGACATCACGCTAATCAATAAATGATTATTTGTGCCTAAAGCTTATCACCAGTAAAGAACTTGAGTCATTCGCCCACTTCGCGCTAGTTTAAGAGGTAAAATATACCGTGGCGGCTTGAAGCTTCATTTTCGTTGCCAGAATGCGCGCTCTCATCTCCAGATGCTTCTCTTTCAGCCGGTATTTCTTCATCTAAAGTTTGGTTCAAAAGGTGTACAATGCCATGCCGGCTCTCCGTGCTCGAATCCTCGCTTTCTATAGCAGAATTACTGTACTCCCCTCCCGATAATTCGCTTGATCCAGCCATGTCGTCATCGGAATTCCCACAAGCTGCTGACGGTTGCGGTGGGAGCTCAGCAAAGCGCTCGTTGGGGACGATACCGGAGCTGCTCGAAGCCCCCGCCTCTACGATCGCTTGAAGAGCAGCAAAGGCATCAGCTTCCAGATCGTGTTTGACAATTTTCCCTTTTGAATTGAAGTACACAATCATTCGAGTCGGGAAATGCATCGTTTGCAGAGTGAGAGACGCCGTGAAGCCTTCGTCGCACAGCAAGTGCGGGAACATCGCGGCCACCATCGCCCGTGTTGGGCTCCCCGTAAATTCTCCCACAATCTCCATCACGCAACCTCCCGGGCCACAGATTTGGATGTTCGTACTGCCCTCGGTAGCAACAAGACTTTCCTCCTCATCGATGCTGTCCTCTTCGATGAACGTGACGATGCGTGTGGCGATCTCGTTGAATTTCCAGTGGTGGAAGCGATTGTTGTAGCATCCCCATTGCCACACGAAGTGCGGGAGACTCCCCTTTGCGTTCATCCCAGGCCTTACCATGCACGGATCAATGCGGGATAAAAACTGGGTCAATTCACTGCACGTTCGCCGCTTTGAGAGCGCTCCAAAGACGCGCATGTAGTTCTCCATGACGCGGAAAAGGTCGCTCTTGAACTGGTCCCGGGCCAGCATGAGCCGCGTGACGTGCAAGTCTCGACGTTCTTCCAGTAGCCGGATCAACTGGCGGAGGTCGTTCATGTCCAGCGTCAAATTGAGCACTTTGGACTCGAACGCGGCGTGGGCATCTCGCTCTGCGATCTGGGTGGCACTCAGGTACGTCTTGTGTCTGCGTTTCGGGCCGAAAGTCGTTTTAGGCTTGCGTTGAGCCTTGACACTTGTTCTTCGCTTCTTGGCTGTCTTCGGCCTTGGAGCAGCTACTGTGGCGTTGGCTACTGGTTGAGCGGAAGCGGTTGCATATCCAGCAGGTGGGAGCTCGACGAGCTGAGACCCTGGATCTCCGCTAGAACCCAGAGCTGGTGAAGGTGCTCCATCTGGGGCACATTTGTCGGAGCCTTTCATTCCTCTTGAGGAAAAAGCGGAAGTGAAATGGTTCAGCGTGGGAAGATCCGTTCAGCGTTACAATGTTCCATAGAAAATTTGTGTATTCGTACAGGGTGTGCTGTCCAAGGTGAAGCGCCTAATGACAACCGGCTAGTACCAATGGTACCAATGGTACCCATGGTACTACCATGGGTGGTACCGCATCGGTCCACGCATCAAGTACGGTGTATGGTTCGCGGTGCTTCGGCTGAGGCTTTCGTTATTTATCCGCTACGAGGATTCTATCGGTAGTCGCCTGTCCGGCTTCAAATGTTGCCCTACGTTGCTTATTGGCTAGTGTTGAGCCACTGCTCGCCAGGCCAGCTCCACTTCCAAAGCGAGAGCACTGGGGCACCAGCACTGGCCTGTAGCAGCGGCACACCCGGTGGAATTTGACCGTTGCGCGTTGGTAGTAAGTGGAGATAGGTTTCCGAGGCTCCAGCGAGAGATCGTTGGTACCCTACAGCCTCCAAGTCCAACTCCTCGTCGTCATTTTCAGGGCCTTGATCGTCGTGATCCTCTCGGTTATCGAGAGATGAGGACTGAGGCTTCAAAGCCGCTCGTTTCCAGCTTGCACGTAGCTGCTCTCGAAGTGTAAGCAGAGCTTCTAAGCGCATACGAGCCGTGCAGTGCCTCGCCAACTGCGACCGCGTAAAACACTGGATTCGGATCACTGCGGACGTCTTCAACTTGTGCCTGGCCTCCACCTTGGGCGCCAACGAGCGAGCGATCTTTCCTGCTGCCGTTTTTCTGGATCTCTCTGCTACAGCAACAGCGAGTGCCGTCGCTTCCGCGGCTACAGGGTCTTCAACTACATCTGCCAGCGTGTGAGGCGTCTCAGCCGGGGATGGCAATGGTACACAAGCCTGCTCCTCCGTGTCAGCATTGTTGCCGCCACAATTATCATCTTGACGCTCGGCTGTGAGGAAGTTGCTAAGCATGTTGTCCTGTGCTGTACGCTGGCAGACTTGTGTGCAAGACGGTGCTGTTTCTTCATCTCCTGGGGCATCGGGGCGCTCTTGTTGATTGTCTTCGTCAAGCGAAGCCGCAGCATACAAAGCTTCCTTTTGGTCATGTGAGAAGAACGCGCCGCTTTCAAAGCAAATCTCGGCACCCACCCGTTCACCGTTGTCGCCTAGCGCCGGCGAAATGGATGCCGCTGGTTCGTGGCGATACTCAAGCTCTTGTTCTTGGCGAGGTGTATCCTCCAAGCTCCGTCGATCCCCGTTACAAACCATTTCACTGCTGGTCGTAGACCTTCCCACACCTTGTGGCCTCAACTCGTCGCGCTCACCACTGGAGTTCCCTTCAGCGCTAACCATTTGCTCGGAATTGACTTGCGGGATGCTGGAGGCTGCTTCCGTGTATCTGAGGTTGTCTTTGGTTGAGTTGTGCCGCCAAGATTGATACCGATGCAGAAGGTTGAGACGAGCCCTCTGCAACATACTCGCGTGTTGCTGCTGGCGACGCTCGTCTTCACGCAGGCGACACGAACGGTGATAGTTCCGGTAGCCTCGCTGGACGACACGAGCAGCGCATGCGCGAGCTAGCCGCTCGATCGTTGCTTGGCGAGCCTCCTCGGCCAACTTTCGCTGCCTCTCGATCTCTAGAACCTTTTTCCAAACCGACTGGATCCTCGCTGCTGCTCGGCGTCTCCTTTGGGTATTGGCTTGTCGACGTTGCACTAGAAACCCGAGAACCAATCGCTGGATCGTCGTTGCGCTGCGAGACTCGAGTCGATACCTCAGCACCCGCTCGGCCGCGCCAGCGAAGCTCAGAGCCAGACTTTTTCGAGCCACAATCCCCACAAGACGACGGTAGCGCGCCAGTGTGGACCCACGGATGCCGTTGGTCATCATGATTCGACGGATGTACCTGCGCCACTCGGTGCGGCGGCCATAAAGCTGTTTCTTGCTCGGACTTGAGCGCTTTGCCGTCGGTACCACCGGAGATTGATCATTTTCATTGTTGTTGGTTTCACAGCAGTCCTCTCTGTCGCTCGGTAGCTCGTTGTGGTTCCGTACGGCCAAAACTTCATTGATCGCAGCTTGAAGAGGTCCAGGAAGAGGCCGACGCTGCAGAGCTCTGGTCTTCTCGAAGCTGGCCGGAGCTAGAGGAGCTAGCCGCTCTGTGCTGTGAGCCCGGGAACTCGTTGACGCCAAGTTGTTGTTGCTACTCGGTTGCAGCTTGGAGCTCGCCATGGCGCGCAACCGACTCCGGCTGTACGACTCGCGGTCATTTGTGTCGAGCTGCGCAGCCAGAAAGGCATGCAACGACGTAGTGCTGGCGCCGGCATGCTGGCCACTGGGGCGTCGAGCCAATGCGGGGAGAGTTACCGGATCTCTCCGATGAGGGCGTCCGTCGACTTTCTTCCTCTGTAGAGCCTTGGACCACAAGCGTCGCGACGCCGCGGAGCTCGAAAACTCGTCCATGGTGGAAACAGCGGATAAAGATGCAAGAAGACCCGTTGGTATATTTACAGACGCTGGTGGTTTCCACACGTTAATGTAGCGTGGGTAGCAAGACAGGTTTGGTGGCCAATGCCATCATTCACGGGTGGCGCGAGAGAGAGAGAGCACTTGCGCAGACGCTCGAATCGT
This sequence comes from Phytophthora pinifolia, assembly GCA_000500225.2. Classification (NCBI taxonomy): domain Eukaryota; phylum Oomycota; class Peronosporomycetes; order Peronosporales; family Peronosporaceae; genus Phytophthora; species Phytophthora pinifolia. The sequence continues at coordinate 5,258 of KV732124.1, forward strand.
ACCGAGAACGAATGTCGACCAGCCCGCTGGACTGCTGTAGGTGTTAGCATCCAATAGGTACATGTATGCCGAAGCGAAAGCCGCGTTAAAAATCACACACAAATCGGCCCAAAGAGCGGGTGCTGACTGAAGCCAGCCCGGCTTCATCCTGGTATCAGTTATCAGAGGTGCACACAAGTCTAAAAGTGTTTCACGGAGGGTCCATGCGATCTCTCACATTCGAAAAGGTTGCAGAAGCCAGAAGCCAACGCCCAGTCTCAATGGATATCTCCCGCTTGTTGAATGAGCCTGCGCCAGAAGAAAGTCCCGCGGCTTTTGTGCCCGAGGAGCCGAGTAAGATGCAGCCAGCAGCCAGCCTCGTCGTCACACCAGCTCCTCGATTTGGCCTCGTCAAGAGGAAGCGCCGGCGTCGGCCCTCCACCAAGCAGCTGCACGTCAAGAACCAGCGCGATGCCGACAACTCGCTCATCTTGAACCTCACGCTGGACGTGAACGACCTGCGCCAGCAGGTGCACGATGCAGTCGTGCAGCGAAGCATCCGCGAGACGCGCCTGCTGGTGGCGCGGCAGCAGTTCCACGCGCGGTCGCTGCAGTCGGTGGACCACTTTTTCCAGCTCTTCCGACACGGCTACCCGAAGATACTCACGACCACTGAGCAGAGCTATCTGCGGCAGCTGCTGGACGTCAACATCGCTGTCGGAGCGGGTGTTCGGGGCAGAAACGCCTTCTTCGAGCAGTGGCGCCGCTACAAGCAGCTGTTCAGCGTGCGCCGCCTCACCAACTTGTCCGCGACAGTCGTGACGAGCGACGCCGGTGGGTGTATGGTCGAGTGCTCGGGCCAGTTCGAGGGCCGCGTGACAGCGGCGGCACTGGAGACCGTCTTCCCTCACGTTCTGGGGGACGAGGAGCTGGTGGGGAGACTGCTGCACCGCCGCTTCGTGTGCCCGACAAAGACGTTCATCAGCTTCGATACCAACGGCCGCCTTGCTCAGTATGACGCATTCTCTGACGTGTTCGCGGCCATGAGCGAGCTGCTAGCCTTCAATCCGGTTCGCGTGGCTAGGCTCATGGAAAATGCCATCATCAGCGAGGGAAGCTTGCTACCGCCGGTCGACGGCTGCATTAACGTCGAGGTAGATGGCGGCTATGACGTTGACGGCGACTCGCAGCAAGAAGACAGCGCCGACAGTTTGTCGCCAGCGACTTCTTCGTCCCGAGCCTCGATCGACTTCCTCCTGACCTGAACGGAAGAAAAAATCGCGATCAAGCGCCAATTATTGCTGGTATATGCAGTAGCTATTATAATTAAGGGGTTAATGGCATTGCCGACTTGGGAAGCGCCGGCGAGGCAAAAGCCTTGGCCGCCACGTGAGCGGCTTTAGATCTTGCAGTTGCTACGATTGCCTGACATTTAGTCGGAGGCATACTGTATCTGAAACGACACCTTTGCGTTCATGAACCGTCGTGAGCCGACTTCATGGCGTGCAGATGGCAAAGCAGCCTTCGCTACACGTCGTCGACGACTTCTTGCACTCGTCGCGAATGAAATCATATATTCATCATCCAGATCTCGCTGGACATAGCTTGCGTCGTTCTTCACCTCGCTCTTTGTGGCTGATAAAATACGTACGAGCTACAAAATCTCGATCACGTCGACGTCGGGCACGGGAGCACGACTAGCAGCGTCGCTGTTGCTTGCTGGCTGTTCGATGGCGGCGGCCTTGGGGGGCTCCTCGTCATCAGAATCCAGCAGTTCAATGAAGTCACTGTTACTATCCACGGTGGTCTGTGGGCTCTGATCATTGCTTGCTGTGGACGTAGGGACAGGTGTAGTGGTCACTGCGGCCTTGGAATCAATGGTAGTTGACGCTTCCTTGGTTTCTGTGGCTGGGCCGGCGCTTGGGTTAGCAGCGATCAACGGCAATCCTTTCTCGGTCGCGATCTCATTGCGCAGCCACACGTCGTCGTGCAGCTCCACGTCTGCAGGGAGCTTGTTCAGCTTCAGCCACTTGAAAGTTTCTGCCTTGGTCATCGCACTAACGATATCCGTCAGCTGCGAATTGACCTCGATCGCCAGCGTAGCTCCACACTCTTCTGCCTTGCGCTTGAGATCTTGACAGCCCTTGATGCCTCGCCGAAGCACAAGGAGATGGCGATCGCCAAGTTTCATTGTCGATCGTTCCTTCTTGCGCGCCGCTGCTTCAGCTTCGGCCTGCTGACGTATAAGCTGTTCCCTCTGTTGTAGAAGAAGCGCCTCGGCGGCACTGTTCACTCGTCTTTGCTGATCGTGAAGGGCCTGCATATGAGGAGGGAGCACGCGGCCAGTTGAAGCACCGCCAGGTGGAACGACTGTGGATGGAGCTGGCAATACGGGTCGAAGCGAGGCTGCAGCAGCAACCGCAGCTGCTGTTGTAGATGGTATCGCTCCAGGTGCAGGGATCGGAACGCCAGGCGCATATCCCCCAAACGGATAACTTGGCGCAGGGAGTTCTGACGGGGCTACTGCGCCAGCAGTAGACATCGACTTCTTGCAATAGGTGCATTCAATCGTCGACGGCACTGGAACCTTGGTAGTCGAGCTCGGTAAAATTTCGTTGGGCACTCGGCAGTAGTCGCAGTGCTTCACCAGCCTTCCTTCCTGGCTGATGAGATGAGATCCTTGCTTGCGCAGTTTCTGCACCGCCTTGAAATACGTGTAGCTCTCGAGAATCTCCTTCTGCTCTGCGGGTGAACATTCTTGATCCAAATCTTCTTCAAACATGGTTTCTTGCTCGAACCAGTCGATGATGCATCTCCTGTCGGCGAGCATTTTCTCAGCTGTGATTTCGTCACCGCCATCGGTCGTCGTGGCGTTGGCAGAAGAAGCGCGATCTCGCATATCCGTCAGGATACTTTCCAGAACCGAGTCTTCGTGAGGAATGGCTTGAATAGCCAAGTCTTCATCGTCTGCTGCCTTGCCCTGCGCGTGCAGCAACGAGTCCTCGAAGTCCTCGATGTTAAAGTACTTTTGAAGCTCCGAACTCATGAACTTTCTTTCCGTGGTCTTTTCATCCACAATTCGTTTGGCAACGCCCTCTTTGCGGATCTGCAGGTCGTAAACCTTCTTCTCCATCGTTCCCATTGTCACGAAACGGTACACGAACACCGGCTTCGTCTGGCCAAAACGGTACGAGCGACACATGGACTGCGAGTCGTTGCATGGGTTCCAACACACGTCAAAGATGATGATTCGGTTGCCAGCGCAAAGGTTGATTCCTTCACCGCCTGCTTTCGTCGAGATCATGATCAAGTCCACATCCTCTTCCAGGTCGTTGAACTGCGCGATCTGACGGAATCGATCTTGTTGGGGCGTGCTTCCGTCAATACGCAAGTAATTGAAGCGTTTCGCGTGGCGTCGCTGGTACTTGTTGTGCTTTGCGATCGTGAGTGCAATCGTATTTAGCGTAGGAATGCTCTGGGAGAATATGATCACACGGTCCCCAACTTCCTGACACGCTGACAGAAGCTCCATAAGGATCATCATCTTGCCACTGGATTCGAGTTGATTCGGAACATATTTGTTCATGAAGGCTTCTGCAAATTTCAAGCGATGCCATCCTGCCGACGTGTTGTCTGCTGGCTTTGGTGCTGGGGCAGTACTTGGGGCGTCCAGCATATCCAAGAGCGCTGCCTCGCCTTCGTCGTCATCATCATCATCGTTGATAACGCGCGGACCGCGGGACTCCGGAGGCGGGGTAGTAGAAGTCAGTGTTCTAGATCGAGGCGCACGAGAGCTCGATACGTTTTTGTAAGGGTCGAAATCGTTGTCACCGTCCTCAACACCGAAGATATCCGATACACCACGGCGCTTTGATTTTTTGCTGGTTCCGTTCCTTTCCTCTTCTTCTAATCGCTTGTACGTTTCGCGAATGACATCAGGGTGGTTCGAGATAGCCAGCGCAATGTGATACCCACCAAGGACATCCACCTGGCCTGTGTCTCCACGAATTGGGACACCATTCTTGAGAAATTCCCGGTACAGCTGTGCTTGTGCGTCCGTTAGCTTGCACATGAGCACGTATTCTTTCTTGGGTGGTAGTTGCTTGAAGAGATATTGTTGGTCTCGACGGAGCACGAGAGGCTTCAACTCTCGCGTCAAGACAAACGCCCGCTGCCGAGCTAGTCGTAAGTCGGCATCGGAACTGTCAATGCACTGTCCGTTCGTGATAGGGGCGACGAATCGGTTCTTGAACTCGTCCAAGGAACCTAGATAGTCCGGTCGCGCGAAATTAACCATCGTCCAGTATTCCTCCATGTGATTCTGGAGCGGGTAGCCCGTCAAGATGATGCGTCGCTTTGTTCTGACGTGTGCTAGAGCCTTCACCATCTTCGACTTGTGATTGCGGACTCGATGGCCCTCGTCTAGCACGATAAGATCCGGGCCAGGGTCACTCAAGCACGCGTAGACCTGCTTGATCAAATGCGAGTACTTTTGGTTTCCTGCTGCAATTTTCTCTTCGCCGCTCGACTGCAGCACTAGAAGGCGATATAGCTCGTATCCCATAATGAGCATCCCACCGCGCTTGTGCCACTTCTTCACAACATGCACGCGGTCGCTCATCGTCTTTTCACGGCTCGACTCCAGCGTGTGCAATCCAATACGTCGCGCTTCCTTCTTGCCGAGCCACTTGACCACTTCAGCCTCCCAGTTTCGTACGCAGATCGTCGGAGCCAGGATGAGCACGTGTTTGTGTCGCTGCTTCAGATTGCCGTCTTCATCCAGCGTCTTCTTCGACAGAAATGCCTGAGCTGTGGTGATCACCTGCAGAGTTTTACCCAGCCCCATGAAGTCAGCCAGCACGCAGCCATAACCTTCGGGCTCCACCCCAACGTGACTCCACAAAAACCTCGCGCCTTTAATCTGATGGGGCTTGAGCAACGGCACAATGTCCTTGTACACGAACATAGGCTCATCCTCAGTGCCTGCTTCGCCTGTAGGCGGTGTGCCATCAGCTAATGCAGGGTTAATGCAGAGCTTCGTCTCCAGCTCCTCGTCGGGCCCCGGCACGGCCAATTGGTCCTCCGACAGCTCCGAGAAGTTGCCCAGGATGGCGTCGATCCGCTTGGCGCGCTTCGCCTCCGCCTCGCGCGCCCTGATCGTACTGTCCTCCAGTTCGTCGTCGTTCACCTCTGCGATCTTGCGACGGCGGTTCCAGCGCTCGGCGCGTTCCGACCGCGGCCCCTTGCGCTTCCTCGTGTCCTTCTTCTTCTTGGCGCCAGTGGATGTTGTTCTGGCACTCTTCTGCCGCGTAGAGGGCCGTGTGCGGGAGCCTCCACCTAAGAAGAAGGAGTCTATGGAACCATCAGGCGCTGTGTGCTCCTCCTCAGACTCCTCTTGTTCTTCCTGTTCCTCCTCGGTCTCGTCATCGGACACGACAAAGCCGTCGTCCACGATGCTGTCACTGCTGGCATCGCTTTCTTCCTCTCCACTTTTGTCACTGATAGCGCCGAGCGGCCACTCAGCCTCTCCCTCGTCCGACATGGCCTCGTCTCGCTCCGCCATGTCCAGTGGCGCGGAATTTCGCTTTTTGGCGCGCTCGAGGAAGGGGAAACTTGATCATCACTCTGATTATATACTTTGATCAAGTAAAAAGGGCGAACCACGCCATAGTGAGGCCAAGTGAGCTGATTTCGGTGGCCGTGTTGAATTAGCGATATGTGGTGGTTTGTTGGTTATTGAGGCTCCGAGCGCTACAGGTTGGGCGTTCGGGGCGTTCGGGGCGTCAACGCGTAGCTTGCTACAATACATACTCATAGAGAACACTCTCACCCGGCGTGTCTACCGCTGGGTCGCACTTGGCCGACACGCTCTTGGCTGGCGACGTCTCTGAGGACGCAGAGCCCTCCGCCGCCTTCTCAACCGTATCGGGCGACGTCGCTCTTGCCACGTCGCTGCTCGGGGCTGTTGCTGCTACTGCGAGGCTCGCCTCGTTCTGTTTGGTGCTGTCGCTGTCGCCCTTGCTGCCCTCCGCTTCGGCAGTTGGCTCCGTCTTGCCCGTCTCCGACGAGTCGGCACCCGTCACGTCCTTCCAGCTCGTGACGGAGGAAGTGCCGTCTTCGCTCTGTGTCTCCCTCAGCTGCTGCTCCCAGACAGCAGCGCTCGCCGTCATGAAGGCCTGGTTGGCGGCCAGCGCGCGTACGTTCCGCTCCCGAGTGAGCATCAGCTGCTGATAATACGCCTGCACGTGTGCTTGCTGCCGGCGTCGCTCCTCCAGCACAGTCAGACGCTCTTGGATGATTCGAGGGTCCATGATCCCGCCCTGGAGAGGAATCGTGCTCGGGTCTTCGCAGCCAGAAGCGCTCATCGCCAAGTTATTGGCGACTTGCATGCTGTTTGCAAGCATCACTTGCTGGTGGTAGTAGTACTGCTGTAGTTGCCGCTGGTACTCCTCCGCTGCCGCAAGCTCCGCGTTGACCACCGCGGCGTTTTCGCTCTCCATCTCTCCTGCTGACGCACTCGCGGTATCGACGGTTGCTGCTGTCGTGTTATCTTCCGTTGGGTCCTGCAACGACTGCTGGAAGCTGGCTTGGCTAGCGTTCAATTCCTCCATTTGCTGTCGTTGCTGTAAGCGCAACCGGAAGATCGCGGCAAGCTTTTCGCGTGTGGCGCTGCCCAATCCACCGCGACGGCACTGAGAGGGCGGTGGAGCTGTCTTCGCATTAGCGGCAGGCTTGCCACCAGCCTTGCCAGCTTTCTTGGGCTTCTTCGACTTGTTCGCCGGACTGCGTTTTACGCCACTAGTTGCGGTTTCGTCCACATCCTCATCCGCAGCCCGTTTCCGTTTCGCGTCAGCTGCTGCCTTTTTTTTGCGCGTGTTGCTCTTTGACTTCGCAGGGCGCTTCTTGGTGTGGCCTGAAGAGACCTCCTCCTCCGCTTCCTCGACGAAATCCCCATCGACTGATACTTCTCGCCCTTCAACCTCAACGTCAAGCACCAAGTCAGCTGTCTCGCCGTCGTTCTTGCGCTCGCTGTCCTCATCAGTCGTCCCCACGGCAACCTGCACGCGCCTGGGCGTCCGCTGAGCAGGTGCGGATACAGTCTTCGTGCCCCCTTTCTTAGCTCGTGGTGACTTCGCCGTGGACTTCTTGGCATTCTTGGAATTTTTCCGGACAAGGCGTTTCGCCGGTGGCTGCGCCTCTTCCGTCGCTGCTATTTCATTGCTATGCCGCTTACGGTCACTGCTGACACTCCGAAGGGCTTTCCGCGCCGCCTGCCGCGCTTTCGGTGACATGGCAGGCCGTTGCTTCGGCTTCGACTTGCCCTTTTGCTTGTGGGCAGCCGCCGCCTCTGGCGTAGCAAACAGCGGCGTCTCGCCGTCCCAGCTCGCGCCCTTCTTCTTGGCCGCGCCGCTGTGACTGCCATGGGCTGTCACTTCGTCGATCGGCACCCACGCGTCAAACCGCGCGTTCCAGCCCATGTAGTGTACGAAGAGCAGCTCCTTTTGCGGGTCTAGATCCAGGATCCTGGCCTCCGTGTATTGCTCGCCGCGGTAGTGCACGTCCACCATGAGCTGATAGCCGTGCAATGTAGACGCGTCCACAGCCGGGGTCCCCTTTCCCTGCTGCTTCACCGTCTTCTCCTCCTTCTTCAACTTCTTTTGACTGCGGCTTTTGTTCTTCTCGTCGCCCCCATTCTCCGTCTGCTTGGGCGACGTCTTGGCCGCTCGACCGCCCACCACTGGGCCTGCTGCGTCGGCCACTACCTCGCAGATCTTGGCGCTGGCGCGCACGGCAGCGCGTCTCTTGGGCGTCGGCGGCGGCAGGAACGCCTCTTTCTTCTCGGGCGTCGGCTCAGCCAGCATCGTGGAGCGCAGCAACCTCCGCGTCACGTACATGGCGTCAGTAGAGAGCTGTAGCGGGGCAGATCTGCCTTGTCCTCCGAGGCGCGAATGCTAATGTGGGCGCCGATGAAGGGTCGCGAAGGGAAAAAGCGATCTTCCGATTCAGAGGATTGGAG
>KV732127.1:1172-13288 GCA_000500225.2 Phytophthora pinifolia
CACTTCCAATGTAAAGACTATTAACTTGCGTTTAACCGGGCAAATTCACGACTAACTGCCTTCTCTCACGGTCGGCAAGACCGCACCGAACCGGTGGACCGCCGACCGTGCTACTTACTTCGTTGGCGGGCGCCGCGGGCTTCCGCACTTTCGCCCCTCCTTGTGTCCTCTTCGGGCCGAGCCACTGCAGGCTGGCCACGTCGACGCGCCACCCGTACCGCCGTTCTTCCTCGCTGCTGTAAATCTCCCGCTGAAGCCAGCCGATTTGATGCCGCTAGATTTTGGGACCCGGGTCAGCGCCTTGTCCCGTCAAGTGGGCCAGCCCACCAGCCGTGGGTCGACCCGGGTCGTCTGGGACGTAGCCATTGTCGTCCGCCAGCTGCTCCTCGTACAGGCGCTCATGCAGATCACCTGTCGCCCAAGGACGAACACCACCGTGCCCGAGACGGACACCACCATGACTCTCGAGCCCACTCGGGACAATCTCCCCGACTGCGCGTCGACGCCCTCGTCGACCCAGCCCGGACCCCACCTCGGCCAACCGTGCCGCCTCTAGGCGCCGGACAGCCTGATCGCGCTCGGCTGCCTCGGCATGCCGGGTCGCTTCTTCCCGTCGCGCAGCCTCCTCTGGCCGGGCCGCAACGATATGGGCCTTCAACTGACGCCGCCTGGCCGCTTGCTGGCTCAGGGAAGTCACACGGGGCTTGATCCCGGAGGACGGAGCACCGTCTTGCCGCCAGAAGGCCTCACTTAAACGCTCCGCTTGCTCTTGCTCTTCCAGGTCCTTCAACCAGGCCGCGTACCGGTCCTCGGCGAAGCGCACCGGCCCTTGGTCACCGGCCAGTAGGACGTACCAACGGCGAAGGTGGCTCAGGACACCGACCACCACCAAGGCCCCGCTGAAGCGAAAGACGTCCCAGTGAACCGGGACGCCGTACAGTTCCACCAAGTAGTTGAGGGCAGCCAGCAGCACGGCCACTCCAGGCCGACCTTGGCAGGCCCACTCAACAGTACAGGTTCACGAACGCCGCGGAATAGGACAGCAGACAGACCAGTGTAAACAGCAACTTAACCACATGCCAGGCACGTCCACGAGAGTCGTCCGGCCGAGATAGAACCGTGCCAATAGTTGACGAGGGTCCGTCCGCTAGCTTCCGTCGTGTCCGGAACGAGCACACACCAGAGCGCGTGGTAGGCGTCCAGCCACTTGTGGAGAAGCCGGCCCAGGCCGTGCTGGTGCTCTTTCCGGGCCTCCAAGACGACCGTCGGGGCGGCCCACAGCGCTTCATAATGGGTCCACCAACGACTGCCACGAGGCAACGCCTGTACGTCCGCGCTGCTCGTGAGGCGATGGTAACGGCGCACACACAACCGGGCCAGCTTGATCCACTTCTTGACGAACTGCCACATGGTTTTCCAGAACCGCGCTACCACGGCGATAACAGGCCACACGACGGTCCAAACCACGGCGCCGCCGGCTAGGTACACTAGCGGGCGCCAGTACTCAGTCACGGCAGACAGCATCGCCTTCAAGCCGAGCGGCGCGAGCGCGAAGCACCGGCTGAGCAAGGCCACCACAAACTCCATAGTCGCTACGAGAAATGAGCGAGCGGAGCTCGCTGCTCCGTGAGCCGCCCTTCCGTTCCGTCCGTAGAGAGAGCTAGTCGTCCATCAGGCCTGCGAGCGACGCTCCACAGTCTCTTGACTAGTAGTAGCCCTTCAGTTGGCGAGAGACTGTGAATGGGTTGCCCTCAATCCGGAGGTCGGACCATCGGCTTTCGTCCGTGACCGTTTCCTCGACCACCATATGGTCCGCCCCAGCCTTGTCTCAGGGAGTCCGTGACAGGGAGCGACCCATTCAACCGGCCCGAAATCTCGGAAAGTTGCCGTGCGAGAGGGAGCGGAGAGATCCGCCGCTCAGCGAACCGCAGCCCATTTCGCTTTTCGCGTGCAAGCCCCCAACACTGCTCCGCCCTCCCGCATCACCGCCATGGTCAAGTCTACCCGGTCCCTGCGCGCCCCGACTGAGGACCACCTTCGCGAGCTCCTCGACGACCCAGACGCGGCCGTCGCCCAGGTCGACTTCTTATCGCCACCAACAACGCGTTGGTAGGCCTGGACGCCCTCGACGATCCGTTCTGGAGGGTTGGGGCTCGTCGCCGCTTGCGCTGTCGGCGTCCGTCGTTCTGCTGCCCCCGCCGGAGCCGGCCAGGCGGCACCTCGCGCCGTCTTCGACCCTGAGGACTCCGTCTCGCACATGCGTCTTGCCTCGCGCATGCGCAGCAAGTCCCGCCGCCCACCACCGGCCAAGAAGCAAAAGGTCTCAAAGATGAAGGTCCGTGGCGCCGAGCTCTCGCTCTACTCGTTGGATCTGCCGGCTGACACACCAGAGCGGATCCGAAAGGACCTGGCCCGGCTTCTACGAGAGGCCACCCGAAAGGGGATGCCGCCGTACCGGTTGGCCTACGTCTGGGCCGGTCTGCGTGCTTGGTACGATCCGTCCAAGCACCCGGACCTGTATTTGGTCCACTACCGGTTCTTCATGCGCTTCGTTCTTCTTGTGCGCCCTCCTCTATCCACCGTCTGACGACTCGGAGAACCGTCGGAAGCAGAAGGCCAAGGCAATCGCGGCCCGGTTGGTTTTCATCTCGAAGAACATCCAGACGCTGGGGTACTTCGGCTTCCTTGAAGCCTTCGAGACGCTCTCCCATGACACGCTCATGTGGATGGGAGGCAAACCAGCCAAGCACTCGGCGAGCGCCAAGTCCGCCGCCACTTCGGATCCCGCCCAAGATCTGGCCTCGCTGCTCAAGAACGATCCGGCCCGGTACCAACGTACGCTTCGGATCGACGAGGACGGCTTTTCCTCCATCCCGGAGCTGCTGGAGCAGACTGGCGCCCTCGACCGGACTAAGAAGCCCGGGTTCCGTCTCTGTGATGAAGCCTTGGCTCGGATCGTCTACGACGTCTCCGGCGGGTCGCCCGCCCGCTCGTCTTGGGTGGGGAACACGAGCAACGGGGTCTGGAAGCAACTACTGGCCCGTAAGGAGCTCCGCAAGATCCAGGAGCGGCTTCACCGGAAGTGGGCCAAGGGGACCTACGTTCCGTCGCTCGAGGACAAGAGCTTCAGCGACTCGGAGGTTTCGACGACGACTCGGACTTCGAGGACGAGTCCGGCCGACCCACTGTGCTGCCGCCTGATCAACCGTTCCGTCGCTCCGGCAAGTCGTGTTCGACCGTGGCCCAGCACACGGGCCTCTCTGACGAGAGCGAGAGCGACATTGACCGTGACGATGTCGCCGAAGAGAAGCCGGCGCCCCTCAAGCGGAAGCGTCGGACTGTCGAGTCGGAGTCGGAGCCGGACGACGATCAAGAATCCCGCCAGCGTGAGGAGGAAGACCCGGAGGAGCCGGTTGGTGACCAGTCCGAGACCGAGGAGGCCACCGACAAGGCGAACTCGCCCAAGGACGAGACCTCCAAGACTCAATCCGCCTCTCCTTTGAAGGTCGGATCCAAAACGCCCAGTCCCGACAAGTCCAAGTAATGCGCCGGTTCGCGCAGGGGTAGGGACACTCTACCGTCGTTCTTCTTTTCTTTTTCCGAAAGAGAGCGTCCCGTAATTAACAAAAACAAACATGCAATTCCACTTTTCCTCCACCGTTCCGTTCTTGAGTTCGTTCCGTGATAAATCAATCCAAACCGTGTCGCTGAACTCAAAACCAACTTCTTACCACGACGACTTACAGCATGAGTAAGTCGTCGTCGGCCACGTCCGCGTTAGCGTCAGCCAACCGGGCACTTCGCCGGGACGCTGGCAGACCGAGCCGCTCCGCTCCGACTGTTCGTAGGCCGTCACCAAATCCCGATACTCCGGCGTCAAAACAGCCCGAGATAGCCAAAACGTCTCATAGTTGGCAGCCAGGGCGAGGTACTCCGTCGCTCCATCAACCGTCCGCTTGGCCACCACTTCCAGCAAGGGCGCGTCGACGCCTGAGAAGGCCGTGTCGTCTCGAGGACCGTCCGAGCGAGCCCTCGACCAGCACAGCGGCCTTCTCCCCGACGTCGCCTTGGACGCGGGAGACCACCCAGGCCTGTCCCTTCGGAGGGAGCCTCACCGATGTCGCCATGACCGCCATGAAAGAATGGTGCACGATCGTGACACCCAGCGACAGCACTTCGCCCGTTGCCTTGAGTAACATAGTCCGGTCCTCGACGTCGATAACCGCACCAAACGCTCCGAGAGCGTCTACTCCAAGAATAGCGTCCAGATGAAGTTGGTCGGCCACCAAAAGGTTCAGTTGAATCTCAACGGACCCTAACCGGACAAGTAGAGTGATACACCCCCGGATCTTCAGCTTGTGTCCGGAAGAACTGCGAACCTTGCCCTCGTACGGCGTTAGAGACTTGGTCGGGTGTCCTAAACGCTTCAAGACCAGACGGTCAACCAGGCTCAGCGTGGCTCCAGTGTCTGCCAACATCCGTGACGGAAGACACTCGATGTAGCCACCTGACAGAGCCTCAAAGTTTCCGACCGAGCAAACTACGCGTTGCCCGCTATCGACGATTCTCGGGACGCCATCTCCGTCTCCGTCGTCGCTTACACCAAAGCCATCCGGAAGGCTGATCGTGACGGCTTCAGCCAGTCCGATCTTAGGGACGCTCGCTCGTCTCGGCGGATCCGGCTGCGCCACTTCCGCGTAGTGGGACGCATCCTCGTCCACTTCGTCGCGGAACGCGAAGGCACCGAGTGCCTCAGCTTTGGAGTGGTACAGAGCGAAGCAGCCGAAGCAAACCGGACGACGTAAACGACGTCGCCGACGCCGGGCACTGATCGACCGGTTTGGCCACACAGAGTCGTCCAAATCCGGACCGACCCCTCTTCGTAGTAGGCACTCACTTGGGCCAGGTACTGCTCCATCCACTTGGAGAGCAAACCCTTGATCCCAGAGGCGATTTCCGTCAAGCGGATCAGTTCAGATCCATCGAATTCGGGTGGTCGGTCGCGCAGCGGCACGGAGGTCGGGGTGGTCTCTTCTCCGTCCGGCTCTCCAACACTTGGGTCCGTGCTCGCCTTCTGGTGAGTGCTCCTCAGCAACTCGTATACAGACCATCTCACCAGCTTGCGCACTTTCTTCTGAGTAGCTTCGGGAGGTGGCGCCGCAGCTGTTGTCCGGTCCTCTCCGAGATATGTCTTAACCGAATCGACCTCGACTGGAATCAAAATGTTGCTTGCCACTACCTGGTCCAGAACCGTCTCCACGACACGGTCATCGGCCCTCAGCCGGCTCACCGTCTGAAAGCTGGCTGACCCCGCCCACTTCGTAGGCCGGTAGGCTCATGCCCGCCGTATAAGCCGGTTGACCCGTAGGAGAGTAGGCCGGATAGCCACCCGTAGCGCACGCGGGCAGCCCACCCGCCGAATAAGCCGGAGCACCTTGAGACGCGTACTTCGGGGGAGCCGGCACGACCGGGGTCATTGACCTAGCCAACGCAGCTACGGTCTGACTGCCCTGGCCGTCCACTGAGGGACGGTTTAGACCGGTCACCGGACGGGTCCCGACGCCCAGAGCTCGACTGTCAGTTCCATAGGCCTGTCTCGGGGTACTCGTCGGAGCGCTCGTCGCGGAGCCGAGACTCCACCGCCCTCTGGCGACAGTCCTTGGTTTTGGTACGCTGCTACAAACTGGTCCAGTAGCGCTTGAGGTAACAAGGCCGGGGTCCTCTTTGGTTCAGTAGCTTGTCTTCCTCGCACTCCCTGTCGACCTTTCCTTGGCGCTCCTTGACGCGGTCGATCCCTGGTCCAGTAGACGAAGTCCTACCGGTGCCAAAGCAAGACGTTCCTTGACTCTTCTCCGTACTCGAACTCCTCCACGACGGAAGTCCGTACCCTGCTTCTCCACCAAATGCCGCGAGCCGCACCGGTAAGGGACGGCCAGGCGTCGTATAGGAAGAGTGAGTACTGGAGGAACACTACAGCTAGCTAACAATCAATACACTTCCAATGTTAAGACTATTAACTTGCGGTTACGGGGCAGGCGTCAGTGTGGCACCTGCGCATTGTTAATGTGGTGTCACATATTCTGTGTGGTAGATCTTGTCTGATTTACGAAAAAAACATATGGTATAGATAAGGCAACAAATGGATCTTCTATTTCACAGGCTGATTTCGCTGAGAATCCTTATTAATGTCGGTGCGTGCAGTCGTGCAAGCACCGCGCAGTTGTGTTTGTGTCAGCTGAGCCAGAAGTGGTAATTCCAAGCAACTTGGCTGCAGGCGAACAACATGGTGCCGCAGGCTCAGGCCCAGCAGAACCCTGCTTGGTGGTGGCGCAGCGCCAGCGACCGCCAAAGCTCCACGCGCGCCGTGACGTTCTGCGAGACAGAGCTGCTGGGCGCCGCCGTGCTGTGTGCGGCGCTGTCTGCCACCAAGGAGGCCCCTTCTGCCTCCGATGCGCTAGCGAACGCGCGCGCTGCCCGCGAGCTCGAGATGCACGTGCGCAAGTCGCCGCTGCCGCACACTTTGCAGCTGCCCGTGCTCGACTTCAATACCGACTACGTGGTTGTGGAGTCAGAAGGCGCCATGCTGTGCGCCATGCGGGCCACAAGCCCCAGCGACATCGTGCAGGCCGTGGTGGGCTCAGCCGTTCCGTTGTCGCAGCCATACGTGCACCGTTTCGGCGGTGCGAGGATTCATGCGCCGTTCTGGAAGCGCGCGCAGCGACTGGACCTCGCGAAGCTGCGCGGACAAGCCCAGCAAGAGGGAAAAGTGCTGCTGCTATGCGGACATTCGATCGGCGGCAGTATCGCCAAGCTGGCGTTCTGTGAGCTCGTGTACGGTGGCTTACCGCAGCAAGTTCGGGAAGTTCTTGAAAAGATCGATGCGGATCAGCCAAAGGCGGACGGAAAAGAGGAAGACCACAAGGAAAAACGCTTCCGCAAACACAAGAAGCAGAAGAGCGAGCCTGCGGAGTGGATGACGAAAGTGGGGAATAACGACCGCGAAGCTGCGCTTCACAACCTTCCGGTGGCCATGGCTGTTGGTTTTGGTGCACCGTACGCTGGAAATGACGCATTGACCGCTTTCTTAAAGCCCCTGGGGTTGAATGACCGAGTGGTGACCTTCGTCAACGAGTTCGACTGCATCCCTGGCATTTTGAACGTCGCACACTCGGCCGCGATGCTTGCTAAAACGACTGAGCGGTTGGTGACAATCGCCAAGGCAACGAAAGCGCTGCTCAAACTCCTGCCCGCACCAATGCAGCAGCGGCTTGTGGCGATGTCAAAAGGAGCTGGCTCGGCTGCAGTCCCGAGTGCCACGTCGGCCTACTTATCCATGAGTATTACCATGCTTCAGAAGTCATTTGACAAGCTGCGGGAATTCAACGTCGTCAAGTCTATGGATTATCGATACGCTCCGTGCGGGACCTATGTGTTCATGGCAAAGGAGAACGCAGAATTCAACATCTTGTCGGACCCCATGGAGATTCGTAAGACCCTGGGTGAGGACGGGAAAGAAGCTAGTACTGGTCTCACCGGGAACTCGGTCTTGCAGCACATGATGAGTGCTTATGTGGATTCGATCGCTCGACGCTCTAGGTCCATCCAGATCAATGCGACCATGAATCACTATGAACGCCTAGGTGTGGCGCGGAACGCAAGTGACCGCGAGATTCGCACATCCTATCGGTCTCTCGCACTAAGATGGCATCCCGACCGAGTGGCGCATGGATCACTCACCGACGAGCAAAAAGACATGGCGGAGGATATGTTCAAGCTGCTGGCGGACTCGTATGAAGTGCTTTCGAATAAAGAGAGTCGTCTCGCCTACGATAAGTACTTGAACAGACCGCCAAGTCGCTGTGAAGAGCTCATGCATTACGGCACGGTGGACGGCATTTCTCTGGATGAGGCAATCTCCACCTTCAAGGATGCGGTCGACAATATTTCCGGCACGTTACACCACGTCACTGACCGCTTCAGCTCGTCCAGCGCTACTGCTGTTGGGCACCCACTGCAGCACAACGCAGGCAAAACACCAGCTACTACCACAACACCTTGTGGGCATTCGGCTTCTCTGTGTAAGACTGGAAAACTTGCAACGAATAACAACGCAGAATCATCTACGCAATCGATGGACGCGCGCAGCAGCAGCGAAAGCATCAGTTTGAAGTCATCCAGCACAACTTTGAGGACAGTTTCAGTTGTTGGAGGTGCTGTGGCTGTGGCTGCCAGTGTGGCAATCATTGTGAGCGCGTGGTCGCAGTTTTCCGAAGCCTCCCGGAAGAAACGACAAGCTGCTGCTGTGCGTGATATGTCGGGCGATTGCTTGGTGCTGCTTCTGGAAGACCGGAACTCCGTCGAGCATCGGCAAAGTCGCACTCCGAGCATTCAACTGCTTCAGCAATCCAAAGCTCGACAAGTCAAGGCGTTCGCCATTTCCAGCACTTCAGCCAAAAGTGGGGATGAGAATTGCGAGGACGGC
Organism: Phytophthora pinifolia; assembly: GCA_000500225.2. Lineage (NCBI taxonomy): Eukaryota > Oomycota > Peronosporomycetes > Peronosporales > Peronosporaceae > Phytophthora > Phytophthora pinifolia. The sequence goes on from KV732127.1 coordinate 9,655, forward strand.
GGACTGTGCCTCGCGAAAGAGGCCCAACAAGCTATTGTCGAGCTGACGAAGGATGAGCAAAGTCAAGATGATAAGCTCATCGAAGCGTTTTTCGACTGTGCGGCTGAAGATGAAGATGCCGCCATTGAGGCGCTGGCTGAAGAAGAGTTTTTCGACTGCGTGGAGCTTGTCCAAAACGTTGAGCAGCATTTTGCCAAGAGACACAAGATACGTCTCCACCGGCGTGGCACGTCGAAAGTTCGAGTGATGTTCCCGAAAGGGTCGAAGGTGAAGACACCGTTTGGACTTGGCGTCGTGGAGAATTGGAAAGAGCGCTCTGCAGTTGCGGCCATTCGGTTTGAGAATGAATCGCTTCGCTACGTTGACAAGAAGGACATTTCTCGTGGCGCGTCTACTGCTCGCGAGCTAACGATTGCTGTTCTTGACAAGAGACGAGCAGAATTGGCAGAACGTGTGATCACGAAGTATGACTTGGAGGGAGGAAATGCTGGGGACCAAATTACCAGTGTAGCGCTTGCTGGTGCTGGCGGCGCTGTCGATAGTGGACTCCGTGCAGCCGGCGGGTTGGCGCTGGCCAGCGGTGTTGCAAGGTCGGGCGCAGCACTTGGAGGCATGGTGGCAGCACCACTCGCCGTCGCGTCCATCCTTGTTGACATTGGAAAAGAGTTCTACGACTACCGCAAGAAGCACAGCGCGCGCAAGGATTTGGGTGTGCTTTCATCGACGAGTGAGCGACTGCTGCGGCGTGAGTTCCGCTTGAAAACAGGCGAGGCTGTTGTAAGCCGTACGACGGCTGCAGCTGGTGCAGGACTTGGTGCGTACGGAGTAGCATCGGCGATGACGCTGTGGGCTGCCGCTGGTGTGGCCACGGGGCCTATTGGAATCATGGCAGCGACAAGTGCCGCCGTTGTTGGTGGCGTGGCAGGTTACTTTGGCGGCGCCAAGGTTTTCTCGCTGTCGACGGCTTCATACTTCAAGAGCCAGGAGCACGCGAAGGAAAACATTGATCGGCTGGAGCTTGGCGCGCGTGTTTTGTTTGAGGAGCATGATCCCGCAGGTGCTGGTGAGATTTCCAAGGTAGCGTGTCTTTCAATCATGCAGAAACTGTACGCGATATCGGGAGACACTTCCGACTTCGCGTACGAAGCGAGCGTTGAAGCGATCAAAGATCCCAGCTTTGAAGGCCCCGTAACATGGCGAATGTTTTGGATCTGGGTAAGCACGGAGGCCGCGAGATCCCTCAAGAGTCTGGAATCGAAACCAGCTCATGACGGCGAAGGTGAAAGGAAGCGTGGTAAGGTGCTTCAGAAAATCCGGGAAGCGGAGCAGGAGCACCACGAGCACCACACGCACGTAATGGAAGGTGCCGACATCAGCCCAACGGGTACGGATTTCAAAAAAGTCGAAGAAGAAATTCACGCGCGAGCTGCGTTTACCCCAGTTCTTCCAGGGGGCGACGACAGTCTTGATGAAGTGAAGGCGACGGTGGAGAGTCTTGTACACAGCAAGTATCTGACTGCTGGACAGGCGTTTTCATTGTACGAGCAACTCGACTCAAAGGATCCCATCCAGCAGATCTCGGCCCGCGAAATCATCGCAGCCCTTCAGTCGGAGCTAGCGAAGCCCGGGGCTGAGAGCGCGGATACCGTTGAAGAGCTGTTTCCTGTTGCCAAGAAGGACGGCAAAATGGAGCAAAAAGGCGTTGGGGACTCGCAGATTGTGGTTTCACAGTTGACCACGTTGGCAAAGTTGCCACCACTCGCTCGTTCCTCTGGTGTGCCGAAGAAAAAAGGGTCCAAGCCACCTCAAGTCGATCCACGGCTGGATGTCATGTGCTCGCTTATGTCCGTTGACGGCCTAAAGCGATTCCTCGAGACGCAGTACATCGTGCCTGAAGAGTCCATGGCTCGTCACGAAGACCTGCACTGCCTGGCGCTGGCGTCGGCAGTGCCTCCGGCTTCGATGAGCAGCGCACCGCCTAAGTGAAATGTTGGAAATATATACTGAGTATCTTTACCGTATACTATTATAATAGTAGCTATGATACTTGAGCAGATGGAGTGATTTCCCACACCTCGATGTCTGCCGCGACGTAGCCCGGGTGGTATTCAGCGGTGCCCAGCACCCGCAGCGAGAACTTGTTCTTCTCCATGAGTTCCCAAAATCTCTGTTTGGGCTGAAAATGCTGGTAGTGGCGGTGCTCATACGAAATGATGATCCGCGTGTGTGGCCTACTGAGTAGCGTCAAGGCGTCCACAAGGGGTTCGATCGGGTACAGCCGCGGCAGGATGCAGTCCGACACGAGGATGAGGTCCGGGTATGAGGACGAGTCCTTGGGTGACGGGATAAGGCTCGTCGACGGAGACTGCCCCCACTCGTAGCCTTCCACGTCGACTGCAACATGGTTGTCAACGACTCCATCTTCCTTCACCAAAGAGACGTTCTCCTGCATGAAGAAACACACGTTGTCCATGTCTGTGAGCACCACTCGTCCAGCTCTCAGCAGCATGGCGGCCGCGATGCCCACCGCCCCCGTGCCGCTTCCGAGCTCCAGCACGAACGGGTCATCTGCATCCGTCAGGGCCCTAGGGTTGGCGGCCGCGCGATGCTCGAGGTGTTTGAGCAGCACGCAGGCAGCAGGCCACACCGTGAGGCCCGTGCCAAAGCCGTTGAGCTCTCCCTGCAGTACCTGCTTGATGCGCAGCGGCCTGCCGCCCACGGTCTCCCGGAAGAACGGCGCCATGGAGAAGACATCGCGCCACACCAGCGTCTGCCACGCAGCCACCCCACTAGAGCTATTGCCATTGCTGCTTCTCTCCGGCAGGGTGGCATGCCGCACCTCACCGTTCGCGTCCCTTGCCTCGGCATCAAGGACTTCCTTACCCGCGGAATCCGACGAGATCTTCACTTGCTGTAGCTGCTGACGGACCTTGTCCTGGACACCCTGACGCAGCAGCTGCATAAACCGCTTCCTGCTCTCCGTGTCAGCCATTACTCGGGGCTCCACGTAGCAGCCTTGACGGCTAATGACCTTGCGCAGCGGCACCTGAGACGATTGAGCTATACGCAGTGCAGAAATGGGACTTGGATATAAGGAGAGAATGTTAGTTTCAGCAGCAACCGCCTTGGCAGCACAACAGCGAATGGTGTTGGTTCATAAACCGCGTCGCCGTTGGCCGGACTCTGCGCGCAGGTCCTCGGCGTCCACCGCTTGCACCGCGATGGGGCACGCCGATTCTCGCCCTCAAAGTGATTGCTGACGACTCCACTTTATCGGTACGCTGGCGACTTTAACGAGCCTGACGTGTTCATTTATACGCGTATTTACGGTTTCTTTATCCAGAACCTTGCATTTCAAAATTCAAACTAGCAGATCGTCGGCGCAGGACATGGGCAGCACCCTCGAGGACGGACGGGCGCCGAAGAAGCTGTGCCGCGGCCTGGCAGCGTCCGAGCTGCCTGCAGAGACCCTGTACGCCGGTGACACAATTCAGTACTACACGATGGCGATGGTGTGCGGGGACCCGCGGGGGCATCGCATCGCGAAGGTGCTGGCGATCAATGGCGCCGAGGATTACCCGCTTTCCCTGGACACCGAGGAGCTAATCTCACAGACTCAGTTTGTGAAGAGGGT
>KV732133.1:688-14439 GCA_000500225.2 Phytophthora pinifolia
CTGGCCGTGGCCCTTGACTCGTCCTCATACTTTCAGCAAATGAGATGCGTCGTATTTTTAGCAAATCAAACGCGACGTATTTACTTACAAACTGACCAATCAAATTGGTGTCGGCAGCTGTCGGCCGCTGTCGGAAACTTTACGCTATGGATGAATATCATCAAATCTCCGACCGTACTTAAGACAGACACATACAAATGTTGAGAGAGGCCTCTGTCGGAGATAACACTTTACCCTATCCCTCTGCACATATGATATGCATACAATCACCAAGTCATTTTGTCAGCCTCGTTTGATGATTGGTCGGAGCTTTGGGGACGGATGTCACGGCCGCCTCTGGCAAGCGAAGCGAAGCGCCAGCGAGCGCAGCGGGCTTAGGGTTCTGACGCAGAGAGCGCAGCGAGCACGGGAGCGCAGCGAAGCGCCAGCGAGCGGAGCGGACTTAGGGTTTTGCTGCTAGCGAGCGCAGCCAGCCGCTAAGGGATTTTGGTTCGCGCGGAGCGCGGGGTCAGGTGATATTGGTGCGTGACACCCCGTCTAATGGGCACTTTATGTGCATGTCGGAGCGGTCGGAGGTGTCGGAGGCCTGACGGTATGGGACGAGGTCACCAATATTGAGGGTTCGTTTTCAACGTTCATTTAAATCTAGACCTGAGCCGTGGTTTGTCCTTCGAAGTCTTCTCGGAACTTCTCTATGATATCTCGTAGGCGTTTAGACAGCTGTGACTCTTGCCATACACTGGTGATGTCCTCCGACAGACCGCACAAAATAATAGTCTGTCGCGACCATTCTTGTCCTTCTTCTGGCCCTGCACGAGCACAATCGGCCGCTAGCGTCAGAAAAATGGCTTTCCGGGATTCTTTAACTTCCCTGACCATTTTCCGTTTGCGTTCGGCGTCGAAAACTGCGTCCCCTCGGCTAGCCGATATTTCTCCTTGTCCCACTCAGTCGTCCACATCTCTTTGATTGCCTTGATGATGAATGAGTCTGCAGGCTGGTACAAATGCGTAACGTTGGGAGGGAGGAAACGCACGCTCATGTTTTTGGCGGACAGTGTTTCGCTACACTCGTCCACAGCATGCTCACTGGCATTATCGAGATACACAACTTGGTTATTGCCGCGGGGATGACGGCGGTTGTATGTGTTGTCCTTGATTCACTCATGAAAAACGTGGTGTTCCATCCAACCTTTGGGGCCGCTGCGGTGCGTGACCCCTGGTTCGTTGTCCTTGACGTTGGCGATAGGATAGCTGCGATTTCGATTTTGAAAGATGACCATAGGAGGCTCAATTAGTGCAAAAACCTAGGGCCTTCCCCGTATCTTAACCGCCCTCTCCGCCGCTCACGACGTCGTGGTAGCGAACGATCTTATCTCCACGGAACCTGAGCGTTTTTTATCATCCATGTTCACAACAAAATGAGTCATCCATGTTGAAAACCTCGTTTTCATCGAGTTTCCCACTGTCGAAAGCGCGCTTCATCTTACCTAGATGAACCGCAAGGCTGCGTTCAATCTCCTCCTCTTTCTCAGGACTACACTCCAGCCGACCACTCTGCTTGCGACCAGCGATATTGAAGCAACCGCAGAAGTGTTGAATCCATCGGTACGTAATGCGATCCTGAGGTTGCACGCCCTTGCAGTCCAATGCTGTACCTTGAAAGTTGCCTTCTGCGTGGTTTAAAATGTAGACAGCAATTTGCTGCAGCAGTGCTCTCGAAATTTTGATCCCGTTTTACGAAGCCGACAAAAAAACAGCAACTGGCTGTACAACCATTTACCCAAGGTGCTCTCCTTCTCCCGCGTCCCGGTGCTGCCTTGCTACGCATACGCTTTTTCACACCATTTTGGACCGCTACCACCGAACGTCGCCGTTTCTCTAGATGACGAACGCGGTCCTCCCACCACCGGCTAGCCTTCTGAAGATTGGCTTTCTGGTTACCCGTGAAAAGCCGAGGAAAAATTGCAACAGCCTTCGAAGGCAATCGCGACTCGCCTGAATCATGTAAAGCTTGCATGTAGGCTACTACTTTGGTCCGGTCGGTCAGATAAGCCATGCTCGACGGAACTCCCTCGCATTGCCTTCATCTCGGACGATAACACTCTCATCACCAAGGGTGGTATCTCTTCGCCGCGCATGGTTTCGGCACTGCATCGCCTCCACCCTCCTCACTGCTTTGACAAGCTTCGGGCTCCAGCGGTCGGAGGAACTTTGCCATCATATGTTGTCTTAGCGGTTTTGCTGCTGCCTTCGGCTGCATTTGTTCTTCGACTTTGGCTGGACTTGAGCAATCGCTGCATCGAACATGACCGCCTTGTTTTTCTTCAACTGGCATCCCGCAGAAAGGATGGTTTCGGTTGCCGCATACGTCGCAAGTGTGCGAGACGCTCGACGTGTCAAGGCCGCAGCCACTACAGACGAACGCCATGCAATTTGTCACACTCAAAATCTAAACTGCAGTCACGACCGCCTCTACCGTACTGGTGGTGGGTGTGCTGCAATTTGTGCGTACATAGTGTGGCTTGAAGAACCGGCGCCACTATTAGCTCCTCCCCGCCGAATCATCATAAATAGTGTGGTCTATGCTATTTGTGCGGCCACGCTAAATATGAACCCACACTATTGACACTTTTTACTTTAATACACACGGGGGTACCGGTGGAATTGTCCCGCCGCTCAGAAACTATGCAGGGCAAATCTCCTGATCGCGATTCACCGCAAGGACGGCAAGCCGCCCATACTGTGCCCTAGGCAAGACCTGCGTTATTTGCAAGAGCACCACGCTACTGGCCTATAGATGCAACTTGCGCATCTGTACGTGAGGGTCGACGGCCGTCCATAGTGGCAGCGTTTCACAAGCTTGCCGAGCCGACAACGAAGGCAGAAGTACGTCGTCGAGTTGCCTCAGTTCTCACATGTCTGGGAGTGTCAACTGGGTTCAACAACCGAGGGTTTTGGCACCAACAGCAACAGCAGCAACTACACAGAATTGAAGACCGTGCATGAGACCCAGCTTTTGCTTTGCCCGCGCGGGCCCGGTTGACCGGTGAGCCTAAGCCCCGAATCAGGACCGAGGGCTCTCGACCATCGAGAAGGCCGTTTCCTCACTGTCGCCGTTCAAAGAAGAAACGCCGGCGATTCGAGTCGCAATTGCGCCGCACAAGCTCCAACATCCTCAGAATCCACCAGCATACAATACGCCAGTGAATCGGCCCGGCTCATCGATATAATTAACTCCAATATAATAATCTTCAGTCGATACTTCATTTTTCGTGTACCAGTCCGATTCGATACTTTATTTTTACAAAAATGTTTTTACAATGTTCTTGACCTTACCCTGTCACAACTTGGGTGGTCCAGGACAGAGCTAGCTAGATTTGGCCTTCCAAGCCAGCCTCCTCAATTATCTCACTTTCGCTATATTATGGCCTCAAGTATCACCTTCACCACCAAGCAAGTTTGCTCCTACTTCTTCAAGCCGGTGCTCGGCGCACAGGATAAACCCACTGAGTATTTTCGATGTTAGTGTGGTACTGTCTGGAGGCAAGACGTAAATACGGGCTACTCCAACTTGATGCAGATGCCATTCGTGGGATACGCCAGTCACCACCTCAACTTGGCCGTGAACCGCCACGTCGCTGATTATTAGCCATTGCTGGAGAAGCTACAGCAGCTTATGCGAAAGCTGTGCTCCCTCAATAAGGCATGCTCTTACGCTAATGTGTGAGCAACTTTCCGTATTGCCGACATTTAGATAGTTTTTCATGGAACTTACTAACAACATGTTATGAAATTGTGATTTTTAGAACCGTGCGTCCGGATCTCCGTCAAGCGACAAGATGGATCTCGACTTACAAGATGATCGAGCGATACTTCAAGATCCGTGCTGCCCTTGATACCGAAGGCCAACACGACGACAGGAAAAGCGTCTGCGCACCCTGCTCAGTGGGGTAGGGGACTCTCAGTCCGCCACGATGAAGCTGCAGGTGGACCGCTTGACTCCTCTCGACGTGCGCGACATATTCGATGCGCTCATCGAGAAGCCCGACGTTGTGAAGAAGTACCTCGCTGCAGACGCCTCGATCGTCAAGGACCCAAAATTCGAAGAAGCATGCGTGCTAGCGCTGGCAGGATGAAGCAGCGACCTGACGGGTGACCAGCAAATGATGCTGTAACCGTTTGAAACGACTCCGTCCCACCTCCGAGCACGAGCAACACGAGCGCTCCAGAATTTACAGACCAAATCCTGGCTGCGCGATAGAAGCACGAAAGGGGTGCAGTACATTCCTCAAACCTCCAATGCAGTCGAAAGGCTGCCCAGCGTCGCGAAGCACACGCTTTCACATTGCCGGCAGGGGATGCTACCCGTGCACCTCGAAACTGTGATGGGTCTTAAGCTGAATTGGCGTGTCTGGAGTGCTGCTACTGTCGCCAAAGTGGTAAGCGAAAGGTGATTCGAACCAGGTTGAAGAACAAGACAGCTGCTACTAATACACCAATAACCTGCTTGTACTTGGCTGTGTAGAGTGTCAAGTCGTGACACCGGTCACGGAGGGCCACAAAAATCACCACGGGTACATGCTGAATTTTGTATGCTTTATGGAAGATACATGCTGTGTTTGTTGCGGTTAGGGCTATTCTCCCGATTATCACCGCCACAGCTGGCTACAAAAATGAATAACACTATATCAACAAACTATGGAGTAACAGAGGTTCACAGGCCTCCCGCTCAACATCGAAAAACACTGTTTCACAATGTGGATAGTAAAGAAGGACGAAGAATACAGTGGCGCATGTATTCTGGAGTTCACAAACAAACCTGGCCGAGGACAATCGCGAACAACGCCGCCATTCAAAGCGCCATCCAGCAGGTCGTGGCGGACAGTCTCAAGCACCGTACGCCCAACACTAGAAGGAGCTGCCAGCCGAAGCAGGAGGAGTGGACGCGATGGTGCAGTCAACGCGCCTGTCGACGGCAGCGTCGTCCCTGAGGGGAAGATACTGCTCTTCCTGAGAGAAGTCGTGAGCCCCCGAGGCGCCAGGCGCACAAAAGACGGCGTTGCCGTCCCCATGTCCGCGGAAGGCCTCGAAGGATACGTGAAGGCGCTGGTGGATCTCTACAGCACGCAGCAGTCTCTTGTCGTCGGTCCGCTTCCCCACCCTCGAGGGAAGGCGCTGTCGGAGTATCTGAAGACGCACAAGGCTTGTGACGCCACACGCGTTCAATGCCTTCTTCAGACCACTTGCCTGGGCACTGTAGGAAATCTAACGGTTCTTCACCTTTCCGTCGATAAGCTGTATGTCGTACCAGGTCGAGCGGTCGCGGAGATTTGAGAACGGCTCGCCGAAACGTGAAATCGCCAGAAGAAATATATGGCGCGCGCTCCGATGGGACAAGCATGACGTCTCTGTGACGAATGCATCCGCCGTACTCGATCCGACCAAACTGGTTCATCTTTCCTTGGTCCATTATCGCAAGCGCACCGACGCATTTGYTGGACCCTCGTTGTTGAGCTCCATGGAGAAGAGATCCGGCAGCTGCAGCTTTCGCGTGGTCTCTCCACGAGCCATCAGTGCGCGTCCGAAAAGCAACTCGACGCGATCGCGCAATGCACGTCCGCTGCCAAGATTCATGAAGTAGTCGGCGACTACTCGCAGCTGTGCGGGCGTAAAGGTCTCCTGGACATGTCATTTGCCGCGGCCTGCGTACTCTTCGCGCTTGCACTTCGAGCCCACCCGGCGCCTTCAATAGCACTGAGACGCAACGCGGTGTTGGCGAAGTTACTTTCCACGACGTTAGCCAAAATTGGAAGTGCAGCCTTCACAGTCGAGATAACAGCGGTGTCGGACGTGTTTCCCAGTCGTTCCTGCTGCTTGCTGACAAAATTCTTGTTGTCTGCCGTTACAAAGAGAGGGTGCTTCCAAATTGGATGCTTCTGATACGCCGTCCGTAGCAGTACAGAAGGTACGATAGGATAGTAGCCTCACGAATCCATGCCCAGCAATGTCGTGGAAATCTCCACTTTTGAACAGCGCTTCTGAAGCTTCTACCCACGGAGCTGGGTGTAGGATGTGAAGCATCCGGGAGACGTAGTCTCCATGGCCATCGCCCATGTCTTGGCACGACCACCCAGCTTTGACAGCGCAAAAGCCGCTCGAAGTGGCTCGTCCGAGAGAAGAACAGCCTGCATGGCGATCTCCACTTCTCGGACCCAGACGTGAAGGTTTTCTCCTTCCTTCCCTTCGTAGGGCGTCACGTTCAGCCTCAACGGCCTGGGCTGTGACGGCCTTGGCGTAGCCACGGCAGCTTGCATACTGCCTCGAGCGTGAGTGATCAGCCCGCGTTCGTACGCGTCGAACGCGTTGATGCGTTCGACCTGGTCTGTCGGCGACGACGTCGCCAGACCTCGGAGTGCATCCATTCCGAAGATGCCTCCCATTTTCCGATCTGACTCCCATTGGAGGTCGTTCAAGTGAGCAAACTCACTTCGATCCATCTTGGCTCAACCTTTGAGACCAGGTAGTTCAATCTACCCGCGTAGGCGTGGATTGACTACAAGTGCTACCGGGTGTGATGGGGCACACAGCACCTTGCACAGAGGAAGTGCGGGAAGTATGCAATACTTCCAGTGAACTACGTTCACTAGTCCCTGACCTCAGGGGACTATTAACCAAATAGAGGGTAAGTTTAAGACTGAATATATTTATAGGAGGGCTTAGTTTGGCCTGCAATACAAACTAAAGGTCTCCTATAGTGAAGCCTAATCAACTGACCAATGGTTGGCTCAGAGGATAACGGGTACCTCGTATCCCGAATAGGCATATGTAACTAAGTAAGTCCGTACTCAATACGGACGGGACCTTCAATGGGATTCACGCCTCGTCAATCCCTATGCAACGGCACACAGATTCTGTTTGGTGTCCCGTTACAAAAATGCTGGTGGATCGCCTCTTGAAGACTCAGGACACCACCGCGATTCCCGCCATGATGGACAACAAGTCCACCATCAAGAGGCTAACCAACGGCAAGAGCTACGAAGCACAGAAGACCGTGGATTGCCGATTCTTTTCTATTCGCGAAGCTGTCACGAGTGGCCTTCTCCAGTTAATCTACTGCCCCACGACTGAAATGCTCGCTGACGGTTGGACAAAAGCTTTGGGAACGACTCGATTTTGTGAACTCCGTGCTGCCGTTGGTATTGAACTTCTCCCATCCAGCGCTGGCGGGGAAGTGTTGGAATAGCCGGCTTGAATACTCCACCTAATGACTATAGATGTTGAAGTTCTGTGGTGGGTCTCGGGCGTCAGGCCAGATCCCACCGCCAGATGTCAACCTTGAAGTTTGACAACCAGACAGTGAGCGAGTTGATGTCACCAGGTCAATTACAGATGAAGTAGGTGCAAGCTTCTGGGGAATCAGAGGTTGCACTCCTTAATTGGCGATTGCAGGCCCAGACATCCGGGCCTGGCCAATATTTCATAAGGATCTTGTAGACCAGGCCGCCAATGATCCAAGTGGATCATTTGGTTGCCTTGAATGATGCCCCTGATGTTGCCATCAGCATGAGGGCTGTATACTTTCATTGATATGGAAGGTCGGTGACGATCGTTACTCTACATTTCACCGACTACTGCACAAGCGACCAATACACTAGGCTACAAGTTCCTGCAGGTTTGCCACCTGCCCGTGTTTTTCTTCGATTCGACTTCCGGAAAACACCACAAAGAATTCTTTAGTGGGAGTGTGAAGTTCTACTCCATTGGTGGTACTCGCTACGCTCGCAGATTTCGGTGGTTCTCACTGCGGCTGTCCCTGATCGAATCAACTACTACCGCCTGCCGATGAAGATCCACTCCGCCAGTCATCATGGCCAAGCGTCGTGCTGATGACCAGACTGAAGAGAAGGAGTCCTCCGAATACTCCATGCTCATGCCCATTTTGCGCTTATTCTTCACCCATATTGGCTTCCATTTCTCACGAGGCGTTGGTGAAGTGGAACCAAAAGCGCCGAGAATATGAAGCCAAGATGAGGGCTCGCTGCCGGAGCTCGGTTGAAGACTACGACGCAGTGACGCGAGGAGTGAAGGAGACGTTTGTCTTGAACCTCTTGGAGACGTTTTGTTCGCTCCGGCTGCGGCAGGACGTCGCTGAGGTCACAGAAGGGATGCTCATGGCTGAGATCAAGGCTCTGCTGAGCAAGTTCAAGAACGACGACTTGCCCGACATCAAGGCTATGTTCGAGCGCGAGCTACGGATGGATTCCAACGTTTCGCTGAAGTTGTCCTGGAACACGGACTCGAAGGCGTTTTTGCTGGCCACGACGGTGAGGCTGAGAAGTGCAAGCGGTTGATAGCGTATCTCCCCCCCCCGGTTTTAAAGGAAGACGTGAAGAATGCCGTCCGCTGGACCAACAAGGAAGCCAGCAAGAACATCCAGAAGCTCTACACCTTCTCATACGACAAGGCTGTGGGACACGAGCGCCATTTTCAGCAGAACAAGCGGATGAGATTGATGGGGAAGGACAAGTCTTCGCTGTCTAAGTGTACGAAAGCTTCTGGAAAAACTGCTGCGCCGCTGAATAAGCCTGCTCGTGAGGAGTTCAACCGGAACCCCGTACAGCAGAAGCCAGGCGAGAAGGTCGAGAGGAATACCAACCTGATGAACAACAAGCCGCCTGTCTCACGCCGTGAGCCGCCGTCGCCATGCCCGAAGTGCCAGGAAATGCATTGACTCAGCGATTGTGCGAAGGCGACCGACGCTGAAAAGGTGGTGCTACGACAAAAGCTTCGTGATGCGGCCCAGAGCCGCAAGTCCCGGACGAAAAGACTAAAGAAGCTGATGTCCATGACTTCGCGTACTGTGACGATTAACGGTGTCCTGGATCTCCCATGTTGCCCCGAAACCGGCTCGGAGTTGCTCAAGGAAGCTGACCCCTCAGTGGAAGAGGTTCCATTGGATACTCCAGTACACAGTCTGGCCTATGGTGCTCACCCGGCTCACCCGGTGGTGGCCACCAAGCAAGCAATGCTTTACATTCTGATCCACACGGCTGCGGGACCGGTGCAGCTAGAAGAAGCCGTGCCGTGTCTCATTGCGAACGAAGATGATGGTGAATTCATCATCGGTGTTGGCTACGCTGGGTATCGATGTGGATCGACAATTAGAACAGCTCGCTGCTCATATGGAAGATGAAACCAGTGGAGATCCTCTGGAGCTGGAGGCTAATGAACTTCCTGCTGACCCAGGCCATGTGGCCAGTGATGAAGAGGTCCGTGCTGCTGTGGAGGTTCTGATCGAAAGGGCCTTGAAGCATGGATTTCCGCTGGACAAAGTGGATAAGATGCGAGTGATTGTACACATGTATGATGTATGGCACCAGGAACCCCGTGATGATCCACCTGCTCGCGTTCCTTGCGTTTGAAGGAGGGGCCCAACCATGCAAATGTAAGCCTCGCAAATACCCTCCTCACGTTCGCCAGTTCTTACGAATATTTAACGATCGTTTGGTGGAATTAGGATGGGTCTATGAGAACCTCACAAGCCGCTGGGCAAGCCCCGTTCTACCCGTCAAAAAGTCACAAGAGCTCATGGTACTTCGGCAAACAACAGATTACCGACAGTTCAACTCGGTGGCCGACATCATGGCTGCAGCGATGCCGATTCTGTCGTTGGTAATGGAACATGCACGCGGAAAACAACACTTTGGACTTTTCGATTTCATTAGGTCTCCTGTCGAGCTACTGAACGACTGCGCAGGTGCCGCTATAATCGCAATTTGGGCAACGTCCTACTTTTACGTTGTGCATTCCATTGGCAACCCACCAATCGTGGCAGCACAAAATCATTTTGAAATTTGACCAAGAGAAGGTCGTAGTTCCGCTCATCCCAGCGGTATTTGTCAGAGCAGATAGCCCATAAAGTCTTCATACGCCCAAAGTAGTTTTCTACAAGCACTCTGTCGTGAGCGATCCTGTCATTTGTCTCCGTCTCCACAAGCGAAAGGGGGTGGAGAGGCCGCTTCTTGTGAGGCGTCACTGCACGGAAGTCGGACGCTAAGCCTTGGTAGCCCTTGTCGGCGAGGACGCACCAATAGTTAGGGTGCACGTCGAGCATCGGTCCGTCGTCTTCGATGTCATCTTCGTCCTCTCGCTTGCGCAACTCACGAAGATGGAATTCATGATTGTCACGAAAGATCTCAACATCCGCAGTGTTGCCTTTGTAGTGCTTGGAGCAGTTGATAGCGTACCCATTGGGCAGAACCGAAACCTCAACTTTGTACCCATGCAAATGATGCTTGGCGCTGTAGTAGGCGCTGCGCTCGTTCATGTTACCGCTTGGCATGTTTGACTGCTGGAAGGTCACGTCAGTAGCATAGCGAGCCGACGGGTAGTACTTGAATGTGTTCCCACTGAGGACGAGAGTGCGCATCGTATGCTTGCGAAGCGGCGCGTCGACTAGTTTCTCATACATGTAGGGCTCAACCATAGCCGCGAAGTTCATCACCGCCTTCTGGAATGTGGCGGATCGGATTAAAAACACGCTTGCAACTACATCCCATTTCCCACAGTGCTTCATGACAGCGAGAAGCATGAAGAGCATGTCCTTTCCTTGGTAGGTACTCTTGCGCCCACGGCCGACGCGCCAGTTCTCGGTCACATGTCCGCGAACGAGCGACCACATGCGCTCGAACTCAGCAGGCGAAAAATTGGTCAGCGCGAGAACGTTCTGAGGGTCCTCGTTCACAAAGGAGTGGTAGATGGGTGACGGGGAGTCAACGTCGTCGTCCGAGTCGTCGATGCGCAAGGAGCTGGCTCGCTGACGTGCAGCCTGACGGCGATCGTTGAGCTGGCTGAGAGCAGCAACGCCCTGCGCAACTCGCTGCTGACTTAGAACAGAACCAGATGGAGTTGCTGGAGTGGCTGTAGCATCTGGAGTGCCAGGAACATCGTCATCAGTGGTCCGACGGGCCCTACGACGGACTGAGATCGTCTCGGACTCTCCAGCGGGGCTTGGTAGGCTGGGCTGGAGTGATCTCGACGCTCGGCGCAAGCTCTTGGGAGCGGTCGAGGGGGAGATTTGGGAGTGTGCCATTGTAGTAGACCGAGAATTGGAAATCAGGTGGTTTTATCGGAAGTCTCGCGATGGATTGACAGGCATCGGGTGATGCGAGGTCACCGAATCTCTGGCTGTACGGCGATCTTTGATCGAATGATCTAGAATTGCAGTATGGCTCGATGAATGGTGGCGAGCAAGGTCAAATTGGTGTTTACTCCACAGCAATTGTGGTATGTCGAAAGATTTTCGATATGCTCAAAACATGAGTCTAAGGGTTTCTGGCAGCTGCCGTTAGCTGAGCACTGCCAGGAATGGCTCTCTTACATAACAGATGAAAAGATCTACACTCCACGACGCGTCCCTCAAGGACTGCGATCCATTTTCAGAAGACTATGGAGACGTGCTTTGTTACGTTACTATATGAACATCTCTTGATCTGGATCGACGACCAGTTGCTCTACGCCCGTACCTGAACAAGGTCGTCGACCTATTCTCGCTGCTAAACGACTTCGGGCTGAAGCTTAGCGTCAAAAAGAGCAGTCTCTACCCTCGAGAGGTCAAATGGTGTGGCAAGATCATAGATGCCCTCATGACCCAGCCAGAATTGCAGCAGTCCGAGCAATGCCGTACCCAAATACGGCAGGAGAACTCCAAAAATTTATCTGTGCAATCAACTGGATGCGAGAGAGCATCAGTTGACTACGCTCGTCAAGTCTCTCCCCTCCAGAAGAAACTCGATGAAGCTCTTGGCCAAGACCCGTCGCACGAAGCGTGTGGCAGCTGGAATTTCCATCGAGTTGACTACTGAAGAGAAAGCCGCCTTTGACAGTGTGAAGGCCATGCTTGTCTCGACTGCCACACTTTCTTTTCCCGACGACGCGGCAACTACATGCCTGCTCACTGATGCATCTTAGAAGGGTTGGGCAGTAGTTGTTGCTCAAGTGAAGGACTATGACGTCAAGATCCCAGTCCAGGACCAGCAGCATCAGCTCATTGAGTGTTTGAGCGGATCATTTACGAGAAGTCAGCTGAACTGGACAGTGATCGAGAAAGAGGCGTTCCCAATTGCTCTCGCTTGCGATAAGTTCGATTACATCCTGCTCCGACCACAGGGGTTTCGAATGTTCTGCGACCACCGCAACTTCATCCACATTTTCGCTCCCGACGAGCACGTCAAGAAGCACGTGAAGGGCAAATTGCTGCGGTGGTCTATGAAACTGATGAACTACAATTATGTGCTTGAACACATCGCCGGCAACGTCTGGGCCGACATGATCAGCAGGTGGGCTGGCAATCACGCATTTGTGCCCACCGCGCTTCGACGGATTCGTACGACGACAGCAACACCTCAGCACGAGTCTACTCCAGAGGTGACGGAGCCGATCATCTCGACGCCCGCCCTTTGGATGACGACCATTTTACTTGGCCGACATTTGTGGAGATCGCAATGGTCCAAGCCCAGGAACCCCCGCCGGGTGCACAGCGCACTAATGACAACATTCTTGCTTTGGACAACCAGATTTGGATTCACGTCGACGCGAAGGATCTTATCCTCCGCCTCTGTATTATTGCTCACTGTGGTGCTCAAGGTCATTGGGGGATCACCGCTATGGTGGAGCATCTCCGCCGACTGTTTGCGATGGAGAATCTTCACTCAGTGGTGCGAGCATTTGTTCGCTAGTGCCGGCTGTGCCTGCATTCAAAAGGCGGGAAGATCATCCCCAGGCCTTGGGGTGAAACGATTGACTGTTGTGAACGGAATGGAGCTCTACATTTCGACTTCCTATCGATGGGTGACAGTTTGGTGGTTCCAAGTCCTTGCGCTAAAGGTCACGCTTCGCATTTTTGTGAACTTGTCGTGGCAGACACAGCCGACAGCACAGTGACTGTGGAAGCATTTCTCGCGTGGCACTCGCGATTTGGGCTGCCACCGAGCTGGGTCTCTGATCAAGGAACCCATTTTAAGAACGAAGTGGTAAGTGATCTATCGCGAAGGCTGCGCACGCAGCAGCAGTTCACGCCCGCTTACTCAATGGCTCTGTCGAGCGTGTGAACCGGGACATCCTTCAGGTGATTCGCACTATGGTCCTGGAGTACAAGATTAACTACAGTGACTGGGTGTATGGTACCAATGGTGCAGTCCAGCCTCAACCATACCGCGGTGCCCTCGCTGGGCAACAAGGCGCCGGTGGAGTTTTTCACTGGTTTGCCTTGCCCGACACCTCTCAAAGAATTCTACCTGCCTGGTACAGGGGAGTTCAAGGAGGTTCCCGCGTCTGATAAAATCGACGATTTCCATGCGAACTTACGCAGCAGCATCAAGGACATGCATCGAGTCGTTGACGACCAACGACTGAAACAAAGGCTGCTGAATAAGAAGAAGGAGCGTGGTGAGAATGTCGTGAACTTCACGGAAGGGGATTACATGCCCCGCTCAAGGGTGGACGAGAAGAGTGGCAACAAGCTGCTCGTCACTTGGGTGGGACCTTATCGTGTGGTGCGTGCAGATGCGCACTCTTTCCTCATCCAACATCTTATCACTGGAGCTGAGCTGGACGTCCACGCATTGAGACTAATGTTCTACGCGGACGCCAGCTTGGAAGGTACCATACCATACCTGTAACGGGGCATCCATCAGAGTGAAGGTCAACGGCTGCGTGGCGTGGCACACACAAGGTTCGGCTTAAGTACGATT
>KV732135.1:10188-23112 GCA_000500225.2 Phytophthora pinifolia
CCCCCAGAAGGGCGCATCCTGTGCCCTTTTAGCTTTTGAAGCCAATCGTTGATACGCCAAATGCTACCGGTACGTAAGCTTTCGCTGTGGTTGTGAGGAAGCAATGTGTTGGGCTTTAGACCAAGACATGTGGAATTATAAGCAAAATAGACTCAGTGACGGTCGCGAAACCGTACTTAAGCCGAGCTCCACCGATTAGGGTGCTGTACGCTAACTGGCTAATATGCACACTAAAAAGCGACTAGCGAAACTTCCCAACTTTAATTTGCCTCTGATTGGGCCATTCAAAATTACTATCGTTTCTTAAAGATTCGCAGTCGGTGCGAAGAGCTCCGTTAGATCTCCCAAATCGATGACCTGTAGCATTGCCGCTTTGTCATCATGAAGCGAGTGGCAGCCAAGCCCAGTGTGACCACGCCCGACGAGGTGCTGAGCGAGTCCGACTCGACGTGTTACGTGTCACTGAGCGACCACATCAAGCGCTCGCGCACCACCAGCCAGGACGAAGGACTCCTGCTGTCCAATTTGCTACCGGAGCAGCACTCCGGCTCGGTCTGGAGCCTCGAGTCGCTAGCCATCCCCATGACGTACATGAGCACGGGGCTCATGTACTCGCTGCCCCAAGCCAACATCGAGTACTTCCCCAGGATGTTGGGGGCCTCGGACGCGCAACTCAGCACGGTGGCCGTGGTGCGAGCACTTCCATGGACATTTAAAGTGCTCTTCGGTCTATTACCGGACGTGTTCCCTATCCACGGTCAGCGGTTCACGCCGTATTTGCTCGTGGGGAGCGTCACCGCCTCGCTGTTCCACCTGTTGCTGTCAATCTATAGCGCGTCGGACTCGTTGACGATCGTGTCATTCACGCTGTTACTTCTTGGAGCGACGGTGGGCGTCGTCATGGCGGATGTGATGGCCGACGGTTTGGTAGCACATCGGGTATTGATGTTGGAGCAGAAGTCGCCGACGCAGAAATCCATGGAGGCCAAGCTGCAGCAGGAAGAAGAGCCGAAGACGAGGAAACAGTCGCAAGGTACACGACTGCAGACGACCGTGTACCTCTGTCGGTTTGCGAGCGAAATGGTCGGCTACTGGCTTGGTGCAGCGCTAAGTAACAAGCCGCAGTGGGGGTGGGGCATCTCCATGGGTCAGCAGTTTGCCTTTCTCGCGTTTGTGCCGTTGATTTCCGTCCTCCCGTGTCTAAAGTACCTCTACGAGCCTGTTGAAGAGCGCGGCCCGATGCCGCTGCAAGATCAAGCTGCCGGCATATGGTTTATGCTGAAACGACGTGCTACGTGGCAACCGGTCTGCTACTTGGTTCTGGTTAACGTCTTCTTGGTGCAGAATGCCGCATGGGGGAACTTCCTCAAGGTGGCTTTCGATTTTGACGCTTTCCAGTACGGCGCACTGAGCGGAATCGGAGCTTCCGTCACGTTTGTTTCGATTGTCGTGTACCGGACGCACATTTTGCCCCACTTTGAAGCCCCGTGGCATGACGTTTACTTTATCACGGGGCTCGTCGTCGCTGGCTTTTCGCTTCTGAACATGCTGCTTGTGCTGCAAGTAAATGAAGCCTTAGGGATTCCTCCGTTTTGGTTTGCCATGGGTGACGCCGCAGGGGAATCATTCGCACGTGGATTTCAGTACCTCCCCGTTGCTCAGATGTTCGTTGCGGTGTGTCCTGAACAGCAGGAAGGCGTGGCATTTGCGCTGCTCACAAGTGTGACCAACCTGGCTCAGGCTTTTTCCAACACGATCTCCAACATGATGCTTCAGATTTGGCCCGTTGAGTTGAGTGATCTCCAGGCTGTACCGCACAATTTCAGTGGCGTCTGGAAGCTCTCCGTGCTCACGAGTATTATTCCCTTGATTCCAGTGGTCTTCCTCACGACTCGAATGCTGCCCAAGGGGCCTCGTCAGCTGGAAGAAATGAAACACGAACTCTCTACAATCGGCGCTGGAGTCGTCGTTGCTCTGTATGGATTTGGATTCGTTTGGGTTCTCGTGCTGAGTATGCTAGCTATCTTTTCGCCCTGTCACGCGCTCGTCGGTGGCAGTGGTTGCTACTGAGCTACAGATTCTTTGATACTCAATAGACGATATGTTTCCCGCAGCTTATTTGCTTCAGCGAGCTCTGGACTGTGTTTGAAGTTATCTGTTTCTTGAAAGCTAGATTTGAAACTGGACCTAACGTCGTATAAACATTGATCTGAAAAGTTCATTTCGTGGCGAGCGATGTTTTCACTAGCCCGATGAGCTTCTCCAACTGCTGTTTGTGCCTTTTTGATGATAGTTCAGCAGCCTCGTCTACACGTTTGCTCAAGCTCAAGGATTCGGTGTCTGCCTCCACTTTTTGCTGAGACTGAGCATCGTCAAAGTCGAGCGGAAGTGATGATTGTGAAGCTTCGATAAATTGCAGAAAGTAACGATTTGACGAAGCTGCAGCGATGTCCAGGAACGCACTTACTCGGCCATGTCGTCGTGTCCCGCTTTTGGCTTTGGTCAGATTAGAAGGCACTTGCACGCCATACAATTCGGAGATTGCTGCAGAGATTACTTGCTGCTTTCCTGTCCAAGCTTCGAAGGACAAACTCAACGTATTTTCAACTTGAAGCGGAGAAACTTGTCGACTTCCCGACTTCTGTAACCATGAACAATGACACAACTCGCTTGCGCTCGGTCGTTTTGCTGGATCGACAACGAGAACAGACTGAAGCAAAGCACGAGCTTCGACCGAAAGTGTTGGCGGCAGTACGACTTGCTGCGCCCCACTTCGAAGTTTCTGATAAAGTAGGTGAAAACTTGCACCCTGGAAAGGGAACTTGCCACAGACCAATACGTATAGCAAAACGCCCAGGCTCCACACATCCACAGGGCGACCATCATACCGATCGCTGGCAACGACCTCAGGAGCCATGTATGATGGCGTCCCGCAGAAGTTCTTCTTCTTGGATTGCTTTTTCATCAGAAAACAACCTGTAGGGTCCTGTGTTTGGGGCTCTTCGGTCTCTTCAAAGTCACTAAACCCGAAGTCAATGATTGTTGCATGGCCTGAAGACTCATCCAGCAACACATTCTCAAGCTTCAAGTCGCGATGAATCACACCCTGGGCGTGGAGCTCTTCGACAGCCGTTGCAAGCTGCCGAAAGATACGCTTGGCTCGAGCCTCGGTTAAACGCTGGCCCGGAGCACGCCGTAACACATCGCACAGATTGGTTCCCCGTACAAGTTCTGTAACAGCATGTATTCGTGTTGGTGTTTCAAAAACTTCCACAAACCGCATGATGTTCGGGTGAGCGCGCAGGTTTGACAATACGTTCACTTCTTGTCGAACACGACGCCATTCCAGAGCATCTCCACCCGAGTCCCCAATCACACGCTTCCCGATGGCGTCTACAGGCAAGCACGACCTGGCACTGAGCAAGCGGGCGTAGCTTTTTATTGCTACTGGGGTGCCACTTAGCCGGTGGGTAGCTAATCGTACACAACCAAAGGTTCCACGGCCAACTTCCTTGCCCATGCAGTACCAGCACGCGATATCATCAAGTTGATTCAGCTGGTCACGCTCGTGGTTCTGGTGTCGGGAACTTGAAACTGGAGTGCTTCTCGTGCCAAAGTTACCATCCAGCATTTCCAAGTCGCTGGTCAAACATCGAGTCAAATTGAACTTGGTTTGCTCATCTGCATTGTCTGCAACACGACGCATTTTGTCTACAAAACGTTGTGCAGCCTGCTCGGCTAGGTGAAGTTGTTCCATCGTGAGCGTTGGTATTCGAGCGGATGACTGAGTCAAGGTGTTGTTGCGCTGGTCAACACGGTCGTAGACGCTTTGGAGCTGATCCACTGCGGCGCTATTACTTGCAACTCTTTCCAACGGCCGTGGCATGCACAATGGCGAGTACCCAGAGTTTCCCCTCGCATCTTCCAATGCGGTATCCAGTCGACTCACCCGTCGAGTCCGGCTTGTCGTCGCGCCATAGGGAGCTCTCTCACCGATTCGGCATTTCACTGGTGCCCAAGAGTTTCGACCGCGTGGCGTCACTGACCTGTCCATTCACTTGATGCGATCAAGTCGAGCCAGTGTTGTTGCCACGATCGAGTATTTCCAGAACCTCACAATTGCGAAACCATAGTTTCGTTATGCCAACAAGAAACCCCTCAACGGTATGCGGGCCCTCAGCGCAGATTCCTCTGGGGAATCGCTTTTCTCCGGAAGGCTTAGGCAGCAAAATGGCAGGTCAATCGTCCCCGACACAAGCCGCGGCTGCGGTTAGCCAAGCCTTGGGGGAAATCGGTCTTCCACCGACAAGAAACCCACCGGCTTCTTCACTTTTGTCAGCAGGACGCACGATGCCACGGCGGCTTCCAAACGATCCGGCACTTCAAAGATCTCGACCGTCCCCATTTCCTCCAGGTTCCTATGGCCGACCATGGAAAACTGCCTTAGGGAACCAGTTAAAGCACTTGAAGACCGAGAACCAGCGAGAAACTGAGAAAAGGCAGACCGACGTGAGGTCAGCCCAACCACACACCGCTATCGCGATTCAAGAAGAACCAGCGAGCCTGGATCCGGTTATTGCTGCCGATCGCTCTGTACGTCCATTTCGCCTTCTCCGCACAAGTGAAGTCATTCAGAAACATCTCCAGCGACAAGACCAACGTGATCGGCAGCAGCGCAAGGAAGGCGCTGCCGCCCATCAGCCTACAGAGATCGAACCACAGAGTGCTACACCTATCGCTCAGATGGTGGTTGTGGACGATGCAAATTCCGCAAATTCCGCACCAAGCCGTACACATGATGCTCAACGACCTCAAACTCACTTGCCAACATCAGGAGCCCCACCACCAACTAAACCGCCCGTCTTGCCACTACTCCGGCGAAACAAAGCCACCCACCATCGGTACCAGTCAGCACCTCCGCCGCTTCACCAGCGCAGTACGTCTGGCATCGCAGCAGTAATGTCGCCGCCTAAGCAACCGCACACTTTATTTTTCCAGACGGCTGAGGAAGATCGAGCTTCCGGTGTTGAAAGCTGTTATACTGAGCCTTCCGTCGTGTCACCAACTCGTGCAACAGACCCCAAAGCGGACAATGGCGAGGCTGTAGCGTCGACCGGAAATCCAAGTTCTCCAGCTCACAAGTCCAACGAGCTAATGCACCGTCGCGATTCTAATCGAAGGCCCAGCGATGAGCGGAGCGGTGATGACAGCAGCTTTAGAGGGCCTGGAGTACCAGAACGTATTGGGAAACTGTCGCGGCAAGAGGATGAGTTTGATTTTGCCATCCTCTTGAAATCCTCGAAATACGAGGAGCACGTTGATCTACCGGAGACCACAGCAAAATCCACGGCTGCGTTGAAGGCCACCGCAAAAGCTGACCCCACGAGTGACCGAGCAGTAATTGTCAGTCGAATACGGCGAACGGGGCTGCATGTCAAGCGTCTGCTCTCATTAGACGGGAAGCAATCCTTGCTAAAGGTTCGAGCTCCGCAACGCGTACTGGAACTCGGTGCAGAGAGACTCAGACTCCGGAAACAGCGGCGTTTTGACCAGGTTTGGATGGTCTTCTCATGCGAATTGCGCTCGAGCTTTGCAGACTTCGACTCCGTCCGGAAATGCATCAACTTTCTGGATAGCGAGAAGCAGAGCATTGTACATGCGTTGCTAACCTCGTCGGAGGTTGACGGTGGAGCTGGGCTTAACGAATCCTGCCCTGTTGCAGCAAGGCACGTTGTTCAGATGTATCCGCTCCACAAGCAAGACCTGGCGCTGCTGGAAACTCGCTGGGTGACGTTCTGGCGCACATCACTTCTTTCAAGCAAGCACCAGCACGAGTCAGCTCCGAGCTCCGGCTCAAGGTGCTTGGTCGTAAGAAGTGTATTGCAGCAACCACTGGATGACGTGGCGCAGTACTTTGGAGAGCGAGTCGCATTTTACTTCGCGTGGATGGAAATGTACACTCGATGGCTGGTTGTTCCGAGTGTTGCAGGTGTCGTGTTGTTCGGGCTGCAAGTGCAGTCGCAGCATCTTGATCATCCGGCAGCTCCAGTCTACGCACTCTTCATGGCGTTGTGGACGTCAGCTTTTATTATCGCGTGGCGAAGGCGTGCGGCAGCTCTGGCATACCGTTGGGGTACGTGGGGATACGAAGACGAGGAGATCACCCGCCCTGAATTCTATGGCGACGAAAGAAGCGGCAAACTGCACGAGAACAAGGAGGCCGACGAGCAGAAACCAGTCGAGAGGCACTACGCGCCCTGGAAGCGGCTGCTCAAGTACAGCGTCACGATGCCTTGCGTAGCTGGAAGTATCGCTGCAGTGGTGACAGTGGCGTACTTTGCCTTTTCAACGCGCGATCGCCTTCAAGCCAAGTCACTTGAAACCAAGCACGAAGCCGCGCTGATCGCCGAGAAGATCCAGAGGCTGGGCACTATCACTTTAGAGGATCTGCAGGCTTTGGCGCAGCTTGGCGTTCGCTGGGATTTCTGGGTCTATCTCCTTCTCACCCCCGTCTTGTACGGCCTGCTGATCCCCGTGCTCGATGCTGCATTCACTCGAGCAGCACGGTCACTCAACACCTGGGAGAACCACCGCACCGAGTCTCGGTACCAGAGCCACCTGATCCTCAAAGTGTTCTCCTTCCGGTTTGTGCACGTGTTTGCGTCGCTCTATTACTATGCCTTCGCGCCTCAAGGCGAGACATCCGGCTCCAGCGCGGACAGCGCGACAAAATCCGACGGCATGGTGCGCGTTGCGATCCAGCTCGCCTCGTTCATGGTGACGGGCCAGCTCTGGAAGAACGTCATGGAGACACTCTACCCGTTCGTACGTCGCCGCTTGGATGCGCGCGCGAAGAAGCGAGCCAGCAATGAGCAGTTCAATCAATCCACGGTCTTCAACGGCATCGGCGCAGCTTCCGCCGGCCCGCGCGCGCCAAACCGCTACAGGGGTAACGCCACCACGTCCACGAAGCTGGCGCCGGAGGCCATGATGAGCAGCAACGCCGTGATTCACGAGCAGTGCGTGCGTCTTGAGCAGGCGTCCGACCGCGCGTGGGAGGAGGCTGGACTCAAAAAGTATGACACGTTCGAGGACTACACGGAGATGCTGGTGCAGTTCGGCTACGTGTATTTCTTCTCGCTGGCCTTCCCGCTGGCGCCGCTGCTGGCATTACTCAACAACCTGGTGGAGCTGCGCACGGATGCCTTCAAGCTGTGCCACACGCGGCAACGGCCGCTCGCGCACAAGGCCAGCGGCATCGGCGTGTGGCTAAGTGTGCTGCAGGTCATGAGCGTGCTGGCCGTACTCACCAACTGTTTCCACCTGGCCTACTCCACGTCGCTGCTGGAGCGCGCGCTGCCCAGTGTATCGGCCACGCAGAAGGTCTGGATCGTCTTCGGCGTGGAGCACCTGCTACTGCTGCTCAAGGTCTGGCTGGCCTGCGTGGTGCCCTCTGTGCCGCGCAACGTCGGCGAGAGCTTGCGGCGCGAGCGCGATCTGGCCAAGCATGACAGCGCTCGCGCCATGGCCGCGCGGATGGCCGTCGAGGCCGCAGACAGCGAGGGGCCGCGGCGCCGGCGTGGGGAGAGTTGCTCGGAAGGTAACTAAGTTGAAGTGAGACCATCACTATTTCTCCCTTTATAAGAGCGCCGGGTTGAATGATGGTCCGTTAATAGAGATGAAAGATGGAAACTGATAAGGCAGTGTTGGGCCGAGCCAGTCAAAAGCCGAAGAGTCTCCGAGCTCGCTTTCTTACCTTCCGCATACAAACTCGAAGCCTATCTCTCAGCCATGTCAGACGCCGCCGCCCCCGCCCAGGACGCGCCCACGCAGGAGGAGGACGCCCGCAAGGTAAACCTCGTGTCTATGGACGGTGACAGCTTCGAGGTGTCGCGCAGCGTGGCCGCCATGAGCGAGCTGGTCAAGACGCTTATCTCCGGTGCGTTTAATTGGCTCTCTGGACGTTAGATTGGCTCTAACCGGCGTCTTTTTGGCGGGTTTTTCTCTGCAGACGACGCGGACGACGAGGAGGTGCAGGAGATCCCTCTGCCCAACGTCAAGAGCCCCGTGCTGTCCAAGGTGATCGAGTTCTGCAGCCACCACCACAACAACCCCATGCGCGAGATCGAGAAGGTGCGGAAGTGTATAATTTTGTGGAGGTAGAAGTTTTCTCTCTGACAAGGTGACTGTTGTATACACTTGACGAGCAGCCGCTTAAGAGCAATGACATGCACGACGTGGTGTCCGACTGGGACGCCAACTTCGTGGACATCGAGCAGGAAATCCTGTTCGAGCTCATCCTGGCCGCCAACTACATGGACATCAAGAGTCTGCTGGACCTGGCCTGTGCCAAGGTGGCCAGTATGATCAAGGGCAAGACGCCCCAGGAGATCCGCGAGACGTTCAACATCGTCAACGACTTTACGCCCGAGGAGGAGGCGCAGATTCGCGAGGAGAACAAGTGGTGCGAGGAGGCTTAAGCTTAAAGAGAGATCCAGGAAGAGCAGCCACTGCGAGGGGGATGAAGAACGTGTATGAAGAGAAGAGCTAGCTCGTACGCTCCATTCCTCTCTTATCCGCTCTGTGGCCCAGCCAATCCAAATGCAAGCGTCGACATGAGGTAAAGGAAAGCAAGACAACGCCAGGACGACTCTGCTGGCGGTTGTTGCGGGGTGGTGTGCTCCAAGCGAGTGCGGTGGTGGAGGAAGATGAGAGTGGTTGAGGCCACACTGAGATTTTGAAGCCAATTGATAATATCTCGCGCGTACAATGAGCATTTGTTTGCTTTGGCGCCAGCTTACTGAGGCTTCTAACTTATGGCGTTGCATGTGCAAGTGCGGAACTATGATATCAATCGTTGGTTCACGTGCATTGGTTTGGTGTAGATGTTTCATCCGTAATTGCGCGACCTCTTTGGGGGAAACAAGGTCGCAAACTCAACGGGACGGGTCGCTGTTATAAACGTTCGCTTTTGCAGTCACTTGTAAGACCTGGCTGCATGAGGAGGCAACGCCGAGTCTGTCGCAAATAGGACTGCGGAACGCCAGCAGAGTCAAAGGGCTCCGCTGGTGCTCCTCTTCTAAACAAATGGCAACATGCAAAACTGACAGCTTCCGAGCACTTCAGCTCGCTCAGATCGGTTGGGGAATGGCATGTTCAGCGCAAAGCGCCAGCGGCGATCAAGAGACGACTGGCTGGCACAGCTCCGGACAGAAACGCCAACCCTGTGTGGTCCACAGTGTAACTGACGGGCAAGTTGGAGTAACTTGCCTTTTCGAAAAGCTTGTCAAGCTTGGTGGTGTACCTTTGTATCTTAGCTAAATCTCGTCAAGACGCGTGTTAGGGTCCATGGTGGTGCCTCGTACAGTATTTGAGTCTACTCTTGAACTCACCGCATCTGGGTGAAGCTGGGGTTTCCGAACGCCGCTGGCTGGCCAAAGCCGCCCGAGGCACCACCGAAACCAGAGCCAAAGCCTCCACTGTTCGCAGCTGCTCCAAAGCCACCGGACTGTTGCGCTGCGCCGCCAAACGTAGGCTTCTGAGCACCAAAGGCGCTGAATCCGGATCCAGCGGGAGCTCCGGCAACCGATCCGAATCCACCTCCCATTTGTGACGCCATGCCGAAGCCCGAGCTTCCACCGAAGGCAGGCTGCGCTGGTGCACCGAGAGTCGAAGCAGACCCGAAGGCAGGGGCCGGGCTGGCAGCTCCCAACGCGGCCGGCGTGCCAAACCCGCTACCGCCGCCGAACGACGTGGTGCTGGGGATGCCGAAACCTCCAGCTGCTGGGGCTGTCGGCGCCTTCTTCAGGTACTTCTGCTCGAGCATGGCGAAGAGATGGTCCTCGCGACCCTTGTACTTCTCCAACGTCGCATCCACCGAGCTCAGCTTCGCAGGGTTGTGCTGTTGGTAGAAAGCCGTTAGCTTCTCGCGATAGTTGGCGCCACTCACTGGCGCAGCACCAAAGCCGCCGGCCGTCGCACCAAACGGAGAGGGCGAACCGAACGCTGGGGTCGTGGGGGTTGTCGACTGGAAGCCTCCACCGAATCCACTGCTGCCTGCCGAGCCGAAGCCGCTGGCTGGTTGAGAAGCGGCGCCGAACGGTGACGAAGCGGGGGCATTCGCTGCACCAAACGGCGAGGCACCAGGGGCAGGCTTGGCTGCACCGAAGCCAACCGAGCTCGCGGACCCGAACGCAGCTCCAGTTGACGTGCCGGGGGCTGAGAACGCTCCTGCATTGCCGAAGGGGCTTGCTGCAGCATTAGGCTTCGCTGGCTGCATGGCCGGGCTTGCAGGTGGCACAGAGATGCCTCCAGAAGCATCATTCACCTTGTACTTGATCGCCAGGTTCTGGAAGAGCTTGGCTTCGTTGCCCTTGTACTTCTGAAGCGTGGCATCGACGCTGCTGAGCTTGTCCGGGTTGTGCTTCTGGTAGAACTCCACCAGCTTCTGGCGGTAGTCCACCGCAGGCTGACCGAACGGAGAGGCTGCAGTAGCCGTGGCCGATGTGGTGGACGAGCTAGTTGCAGCCGAGCCGAAGCCACCAAACCCAGACGGCTTGTTAGCTGCCGGGCTGAGGCTGAATGCCGACGGAGCCGCGCCCAACGGCTTGGCGGCGCTGTCCTTCTGAGCGGCAGCCGGTGCTCCGAATCCGCCAAACGGGCTTTTCGACGCAGTGCTGGATGGTGCGGGGGCCTGCGAAGCTACAGTCACGGCCTTCGGGGGAACTGGGCCTCCACTTAGATACTTCTTGACATCCTCAGGTGTCGAGTCCGGGAGATACGCGGTGAAGAGGCGAGTGAACAGGTCTTCTTCTCGACCCTTGTACGTTGTCAAGGCCTTTTCGATCACGCCACCGCCGTTCTTCGCCGGATTGTGCACCTTGTAAAAGCTCTCCAAAAGCGCCTTATAGTCCGTTGTTGCAGAAGCAGAAGAAAACGTCGGCGCCGCCCTCTTGGAATCTTTCGAGCCAAAACTGAACGAGGACGACGACGCTGGGGCTTCTTTTCCGCCCAGTGAAAAGGCAGGAGCTGGCTCGGCCTCGATCTTCCGCTTCGACTTGACTGCTGGGGAATTCACCCCACCGAACGACGATGAAGTCGACGTGGTCGTTTTCTCTTGTTCCTTGCTTGCAGGCGCTCCAAACGAGCTTGCAGCACCCTTGGATGACTTCGGGAAGCTGAACACGTTGGACTTTGGAGCAGTAGACGGCGTCGATGAGGACTTTGTCTCGGCCGCTGGAGCTCCTAGGCTAGGTCGCTGCGGAGCCTGGCCTACGCCAACGCTCGGCTTCGCTGGTTGCGGGGTCTGTACGAGTTTGGCAGGCTCCTCCTTCGGTGCCATTGCTTCTGCCAGCGAGAACAACTTCGACCCCGATTTAACTGGGGTTTCCTTGAATGATACGGACCGGGACCGAGACGATTGCTTCGCGGAGCTCATGGGGGAAGCAACGCTCAGCTGCGTCTTCGGCATCAGCTTACTGCAGGCTTTAATTCGAAGAGGAGACGCCGAGGAATCGGATGGCGTAGGGGGTGCCAGCTTGCGCCGCGGGGTGGAGAAGACATCGCGAGGGGTTACCACATTGTTGCACAAAGCCAAGAAGTTCCGACGCACATCTTGACTTCGCTGCTCGGTCTCGACGATCACTTGAATCATCTCCTGCTTGCTTGCAACAGTATGGACTTCGTTTTCGCCTGCAGAAATTGCACTGAACCCGTTGGTTTGACGCATTCGGTCGCCACGTAAACTCAGTTTCTCGAGGTGCTCAGCCAGCTTGCACGCCTTGTTGTACTGCAGCTTCGAGTTGTCATAGGTCTGCTTCAACACCCGGAACAAGTGCGCCGACGACACTGCACTAGCCCCATCAGCACCGACCTTGGAAGTGAAGAGGTGGCGGTCGAGCTCACGGCAGCACTTTTCTGCTTCGCTCAGTTTGGCTTTCAGCGATTCCCACGTTTCCTTCGACCGCTGATCAAGTGGCTGCTCTTCGAGCGTTCTCTTGAGAGCTTTATCGTTGAAACTGCTCAAAATCTCTCGACCATATTCGAGCTGCTCGTGTACGTCACCGTCACTTCCGATGACGAACAATACATCCTTTTCGATCTGATCGCGCGACTCGTCCAGGCTGTTGATCTCATCACAAAGAACAGAAATCTGAGTGCGCAAGTTGTCCGTTTCGACGAGAAGCTTCTTGGAGAATTCAGGATCCTTGGACGAAACACTCGTCGAGCTCTGGTTGACCCGCTGAAGAGACTTGTCAAAGTCCACAATCAACTTCCACAGCTGACCCTCCATGCGAGACGAAGGAACGGCCTTTGAAGATTGAGCAGGGGATGCGGCCGGCTTGACTTGAACCTTCACAGACGATGTTGGCTTCGACTTTGCTTCAATGACGCTCGTATCTCCAAAATTCAGCGTGCGCTTCGTTTGAGGTTCATCATCATATCTCCTGCTTTTCTTTGTCGTATCCAGCCTTGAGGATGCGTCCTCGAAGGAGAAGCTTGGTCGAGCCGCGCTAGTTGTCGGGGCGGTCTCCTTGGAATCGTTGGTCGCGGCCCCAAAAGAAAACGCGCTCTTCGGGCTTGTCTTGGAGGTAACGCCGAATGGAGACGCAGACGTCTCTGCTTTCTCGGCACCAAATGCACTTCTAAACAGCGACTTTGGCTTTGTCGGCGTGGTGGTGCTAGCAGAAACATCAGCTTGCGCAGAGGTATCGGGCGGCGTGGAGGATTCCGGCTTCGAACCGAAGAGACTCTTACCAAAAGAGCCGAAACCAAATGAAGATGTGGTCTTGTCAGACGCAGCCGACTGTCCAAACATTGGAGGCTTGGGTTTCGACGTCGTGTCAGGCGGGTACCCACTGCTGCTACTGCTGGTAGTACCGAAGGCAGGAGGCTTCGGCTTCGACGTCGTGTCGGGCGGGTATC
>KV732138.1:2220-18225 GCA_000500225.2 Phytophthora pinifolia
CCGTCACCTTCCCACAAGCTGCGCAATCGACCGCCAACGCAGATACCGACCCCCTCACGGACCACGATGACGCCGACACTGTGGCTGTGCCTCGCTGCAGCTCATGGTTCGCCATGGACAAGATCAACCCCATCGAGAAGCGCATGCTGCCCGAGTTTTTCACCTCCGGGGCCTCCAAGACGGCCGAGCTTTATCTCAAATACCGCAACTACATGGTACACGCCTATCGTCAGCAGCCGGGCGTGTACCTCACGGCGACGGCCTGTCGCCGCAATTTGGCGGGTGACGCGTGCTCCATCCTGAGAGTGCACGAGTTCCTGACCCACTGGGGGCTCATCAACTTCCACGTGCCGCCACACGCGATGCCCCCCGCCATTCACTCGAATTACGCCCTGAAGGCTGCTCCCCGTGGGGGAACTAATGCCGAACAAGGGCCGGTGGCTATGCTGGTGGCTGCCAAGAAAGAGAACGCTCGTCGACTGGACGCGCCGTTGGCCTGCGAGGCCTGCGGAGCGGCCAGGGGGGCGGACGAGGCGTTCTTTGCGCTGACGCCGGAAGCCAAGAAGAAGCTCACGAGCAACGGAGCTGCTGCGGGCAACGCCACGCCCTTGACCGTGAACGGGAAGGCCAATGAAGGCAGGGAAATGACGGTGGGCGGCTTTGCGCTCAGACCGGGGAGCGGCATTTGTGAAGAGTGCTACATTCGCGGAGCGTTTCCGGAAGGCTACGACGCGTCGGATTTCGTCTTGACGCCGACTGTGGCGCGGGATGAGGCGGCTACGGCGCAATGGACCCAGGAGGAGACCAATTTGCTGCTGGAGGCTGTGAGCAGCACCAGGAGCAACAGCCTCAAGGGCGTCGAGAAGGAAGAGGACGACGGCAGCTGCGACTGGAACTTTGTCGCCTCCAAGGTCAGCACGAAGACTGCGGAGGAGTGTTTGCTGCATTTCTTGGAGCTGCCGCTGCTGAGCCAGACTTCCAAGCCGGGAACGAGCATGGGAGGCTCGATCCAGGCGCTGCGGCCTTTTACGGCTGGCGAGGCTCTGAATGCCCCCGTGCTGGATCTCATCGCTCTTGTTGAACAAGTGGACCCGATAGTCGCAAAGGCTGCCGCTCATGCTGCAATCGGCGCCATCAAGCAGCTCCATACCATGAAGGCAGTGGAGACGTCGGCGATGGCAGAAGGAGCGGGAGTGAAGACTGAAGGTACGCCGACTTGGACGGCTCCGGCTCAAGCAGGGGAGGCTGAGACCTCGCTTGAAAGCGCCGCTGCAGCTGTTGCAAGCAGCGCGCAGGCTGCCGGAATTGCCGCCGCCGTCAAGACTGAAGACGCCTCGGCGGACGGAGATGTTGCGATGGAGGATGTTTCGGCGTCGACAGCGACGACGGCGTCGACTTCGAAGACACAGGATGAAGGCAAGCATGGTGCGGCAACTCCCTCGAAGGAACTGGTGGCTGTCACCGAAGAAGCCGCCAGCGCCACGACCATTGCCTTGCTGGCAACGCGGGCACACGAGATCGCACATGACACGGCCATGGGGCCTGTGCGAGAACTGGTCAACCAGCTGGTGGAAAACCAGCTCCGACAAATGGAACTGAAGATGCGACAGCTCGACGTGTTGGAGCAGACGATCGTCGCCGAGAAGGAAGAACTTGCCAAGGAGAAGTACCAGCTCTACGTCGACCGGCTAGCCTTCTCCCAAGAGAAGCTCAGCTCAGTCTGATTCTGAGGGGACGTCTTGAAGGACCAGCAGGTATATAGGGGCGATCGTTTCAATCAGGTGTCGCTTGGATGGCTATCGTGGGGTTTTTAAATATTGAGGTTTTTCGCAAAAACGAATAGACGCGCCCCGTAGCATTGTGTTGGCAGGAACGATGGAGGACGGCCAGTGTGTCGTGCGAACGACTGTACGACCTAGCTTCGTAGCTTGGGTTGTGATCGTGTACAGTAGGGACAGCTAACCTTGCCTGCGTTTTCCTTCCTACAACAGTCGGATGAAATAGTGCTGGACGCGCTGACAACGTCAGTCGCCAGTGTCAGGAGCGTGGAGCTGCGGAACTTCAACCTGGATGAGCTCAGTGTGCAGCAGCTCGACTTGTTAATGAGCGGCTGCGGCCACGAGTGCCAGAGCTTTTCGCTGGACAAGTGCACGCTATCTGGAGATCGCTTCTTCACGTTGGTGACGGAAAGACTAACCAGAAATCACGTCCGACTGACGCACCTCCGAGTGAGAAGGTAAGGACTTGTATGCTTGTACCCACTGCTATGCATCCTCTAACCATCCTCAGCTGCCAGCAAGTGAGCATGACGTCTCTCATTGCCATGTCGGCACTGTTTACCTCGTCGCTCGTGACGCTGGAGCTGTCGTCATGTAAGCTGCCACGCCAGGCTGGGATCATCCTGAGCCAGTCACTTCAAGCTTGCGTAGCATTGCGCCACCTCCTTCTAGCCGACAACAACATTCGCGACGGGGGATTGCGGGCCATTGCAGATGCGCTGAAGCTTCTCCACGCTTCAAGCGGCAATCCCATGGCCGTGGCGTTAGGCCAAGAAGACAATTTACCACCAGCGATGCTGGAGCAGCTCGATATCTCGCAGAACGGGATCACCTCGGCAGGGTTTGGCTCCTTGACGCAGCTTCCACTCCGGAGTCTTGTGGCCACGAGTAACGCGATCGAGAGTGCCGTTGGTACGTTGCTAGCCAGCAACGCGTCCACATTGGAGACCTTGTGTCTACTTGGCAACCCGCTCTCGGAGGATGGCAAACTGGAGCTCGTCCGCTCGCTGTTCCGGCGACGAGACAGAGCGGGGACGAGCGCACTCCGCGAGCTAGATCTACGCAAGTGTGGCTTCAACTCCGCAGAGAGTTTGGATCTGCTACAGCGGAGTTTCTTGCAAGCAGCAACTGCGGGCCAGCAGTGCTCCGTGCAGACACTTTACTTCGATGACGACCCGGTCGATGCGGAAGAGACCAATGCAAAAGGCTTCAAGAAAGGCTGTGAATGTCTGGCAGCAGTGGCCGAAGCGAACTTCCCAGGACTTCGTCTTCGGTTCCAAGCAGCTTCACACGTGGAAAAGCTACCCAATCCTCTGCAAAGTGGTGGTCAACCACGAGGAGGAAGCTCTTCCCGAACCATCAAGGAACAGGCTGCTATGGTTAAACCAGTGACTTTTGCGAGCACGCTCGAGCTGAGCAATGAGCTGAAAGAGGTGGCGATAGCGACCAAGACCAGCGTAAGCACTACGCTAGCTGCCGTTGCTGGCCTCCCCATCTCTCCGTTGCCAGGGCAACAGCAAGTCATGAACGCCGCATTCACTCGCCCAAACGAGTCTGTCGTTCTTAACACTGAGCCATTTGATCCACTGAAGAAGCCGACCGCGATCATCCAAGCTCAGCCGCTGCATGAGCCCAGCATGAACACACCAGCTCTACGAGCCGAGCCTGTAACGATGAAGCACGTCGACGTCGAGTATATCGTCAGCAAGACCATTGAGTGCATGAGCCACAACTTTGAGCTCCGCCTCGGACAATTCCTTTCACGCATGGAGACGCAGCAACAAGAGCGGGTGAGTGAGTTAGCTGCCCCTACTGTCTTTGGGCAAACGTAATGACCTCGACATTTGTGTAGAATTCATCCCAGGTGCAGTTCCTGGCAGCCAAAGTCGACGCTTGCGAGCGCGCGTTGCCGCGTCTGGAAGCACGCTTAGACATGCTAACAGATCGCGTGGCAGCAGGAAGCGCTCAGCTCTCCAAGCTCCAGACGGACGTCGCTCTTCAGCTCCAACAGATTCGCCAGGAGGCCCTCACCCAGCACATGTCGAGCCCCTTCAACTCGGGGGCATTCAACTCCACACAGATACCCCCCTCGACGCCTCTCTCGTCGAGGATGCAGTCTCAAGTAGAGGAAACACTTTCGAGCAGAGTGCAAGCGAGCGAGCAGCGATTGTATTCTGAAATGGATCGAGTCCGTGCCGCCCAAGCCAGTGCGACACCCACGGACCCACACGCCGTTGTAAACGCCGTCTCGGCCCACCTGACGCAATTCAAGCGCGAGTTTGACGCCAACCAGGCGGGAGTACTGCGTCAATTTAGTGAGACTCTGACTTCTGACGGTCGTCGGCTGGAAGATCGTATTGCCCAAGTCGAGGCTCAAATCGGCAGCCTCGAGTCGGTTATCCAGTCGGAGCAGCAAGCCTCCCTACTTGCTCTAGAAGCCATCTCGGACGCTTTCAACGATCCTGCTGCTCCGGTCTCAACGAGGAAGGCCTAAAAGGAAAGCATCAATAGTTAACGGTGCTGAGTTCACCGGCTAGACACGAGGTCCTCCGCTTTTGAAGCTTGTGTCAGGGACAAGGTGGGGCCCACATTAATGTTCTCCCAGCGCAGTAGCCCCATGACCGTCTCAAGGACATTCGACCGCACACTGCGTGGGTCACCGATAGCCGAGCTTCCCGTCAGAAATATCTCGCAGTGCTCCTCACCGTTGTCGTCGACCACAGGAACGAAATGGTTCCACATGCAGACGTCATTCGCCCATATCTTGTCCAGCGATCCGCCGTAGATCGAGCGGTCCTGAGGCACACTCTGTGTCACAACTGCGTAGCTGCCATTCGCCTCAACCAAGCGGAAACGCAGGTACAGAAGACGCACCACCTTCCCTTCTTTATCCGGATCCAGCTTTTCGCGGGCGATCAAATACGTGTCATCATTAAACTTCTGCACAACCTGTAAAAAAAAACAAAAATACAGCGAAAACCATCAACATACAACTAGCTACAAGCCCAAGCTCTTCTCATTTTTCCTCACATGGAACTGCTGCGTGGCTGCCTCCGACGCGCTTCGATACGTCACGAACTTAATCTCATTGGCCCAGTTGCGGTCGGCCATGCGGATGGCCGAGCGGTTCCGGAACACTTTCTTAAAGGAGAAATACAGTCTTTCATTGTGGAACCTATGTTGCGTCGTCCAGCCGAAAAGATCAACTCGTTGTGTATCTGCAAAGCCGACCTTGTCCACCACTTTCCTCTGCTGTCTCGACGTCAGGATCACTTGCGTCGCCTTTTCCAGCGTAAACCCTAATTTCACCCCAAAGTCCGCTGGGTTTTCGCGACAAATTTGCTGGTACACTTTTTCCTGGATTTGTTGGTCTCGGGCAATTTCCTTCAGTAGTCCTTCCATTCTGTCTTCGCCCTTGACTCTTTCCCCCACTTCTTTCTGGAAACTCAAATTCTGCCTCATCAAGCGACTGGCCTGCTCTCTCGCGTTTTCGAGTTGCATTTGGAGCACGGAAACCCGCGCATTTTGGAAACCGGATCTCGAAATTCGGGATAGCGTCTGGTCCACGCGAGAAAGCAGCGCGCGGTGCGTCTTCTCGAGGCGCTGGGCCTCCTCTCGAAGCGCCTGCATGTGCTCCTTGTCCCGCTGGCGCGAGCGCTGCATGGCCTCGCGGTTGCGGCGGCGGCGCTTGTCCAGAGACGCCTGGCGCTTGAGGTCGTTGGGTTCCATTGTGGACATCGACATTTCATTTACGAAGGATGGCCTGTACATGTATCACTGTGAGTCAGTAATGCAGATTTGCGATGTACATGTACGTCCATCCTCGAAAAAAAATGCGGTTTTGGTTTGGACCAATGAAAAGCTGGTATTTATGGAAAGCCCCGATTTCAACGAATTAGATCAATTTAACGAAATGATAACTCGGTGCAAAGCTATGGGACCAAATATCCCAACAGCACCCAAAATTAGCGCCCAAAAAGTCAACGACCACCGCCACTCAATTGAGGTTTCATCATGGGGAAAACCAGGTACGCCCCCCGTCGATACTGCTACGCTTGATACAGCAACTAACAGTCGCCTCTGTGCCTTAGGACGGAACACTCGCACCAATTGCGCGACTTATGCGTGGAGAAGCGCGAGGAAGGTTTGACCTTCCAAGCAATTGCTGATCAACTCGAAATGCACGTGTCTAGCGTCAAGACGATAGTAGCCAATGCAAAGTGCAACGGGCACACGCACTCGAGGCTTCGATCGGGGCGTCCTCGGAAGACTAGCGTTCGTGAAGATCGCCAGATCGTCGAGGCCAAGAAAAATCGGCGACTTAGTGCAGAGAAGCTTGCCGTCATGGTCAAACAAGACCATGGCGTTACAATTTCAAAGCGGACCGTGCGCAACCGCATCAAGGAGGGAGGTTTTAACGGTCGCTCCGCGCGAAAGAACCTTTCCTGAACAAAACAAACGTTAAGGCGCGGTTGGAGTATGCTGAGACCATGTTGAAGTACACGGACAAGGACTGGGAGAAGGTCGTATTCACTGATGAGTCATCGGTATGGCTAACAGGGGGTATACGTGTGGTGAGGAGTTCAAGAACGAGTGTTTAGTGCCCACATTCAAATCTGGAAGGGATACTCTAATGGTTTGGGCGTGCATTACCTACGAGGGGGTCGGGGCTCTTCACTTGTGTGAATCAAATGTGACTGGAGCGTACTACATGACGATTCTAGAAAAGAATCTAAATGCTACCATCTCAGTCATGGGGATTGGCGAGGACTATAAGTTTGTGCATGATGGCGCTCCTGGTCATCGTTCCAAACTTGTCAAGAACTACCTTTGTAATGAATGTTGTGCGGGAACACCAATGCCGCGCAGCGACAGGCTAGATGGTCCCGTGGAAGACCCTGGAGGACGGGTACAGTCGACCAAGGTGTGCATCCAGCTGAGTGGGAAGTGTACCCAAGGTCCAGGAATGGCGTGCGGGGGGTAGCGGGCCAATGGACAGTCGCCCGGCGAGTACGAGCGGATGAGAGGCCGAGCTGGGCTAGTCGACTCGACAGGTCGAGAGCAGTTCCGTGGGATGCTGGATCAGGCACGGAGCCGGGAATCCAGCGGGAGCTCGAAGTGCCGGCGGGAACGAGAGGTCGGCACGGCACTTCAAACCTTGCGGCGAAGAGCACAAGCACCGCAGAACGTGGTGAGTAAGAGACGAACGAGTGCGCGAGAAGCAAGGACCAGGGACGACGGAGACGTGCTGCCAAATTGATCCGGCGGCCTCGTGCTACAGCGGCGAAGGACGAGCAAGCTCGGCGTAAGTGGATCGTGCCGTGGTTCTGCGAGATCGACATGGCTGTCGCGGCGCGACAGCTAACGACGGAGTTCGCTCCGATCAACTTCTTGATGTGCAAGTTGACAGGCAAGGCCAAAGAATGGGCGCTCGGCCGCCGTGTTGCTGATCCGTCATGCTTCATGACGATGTACGAGGTCAAGGACGACCTTTGACTTGCGTTTGAGCCCCCTCACGATGAGATCCAACACCGGACGGCCTTCCTGAACTTGAAGCAGGGCAAGCTGTCGATGAGAGACTTCATCCAGCACGCGTGCGATTTGGTGCCGTGTATCGTCGACAACCCTATCGACATGACGACTCAAAATCATGTCTTCGTAACTGGCATGAAAGCTGGCTTCCAAAATTTATATCTGACGCGGAAGCCCGCCCCGACTCTGAAAGAGGCCTTTGCTACGCTCCGTGAAGACTACAGCGTCACGGCCTCCCGCGCGTTTCCGCCGTCGATAATACACGACACCAACGAAGCAGAGCCGATGGAGATCGACGCGATCAAGTCGAGCCCGACGCGTCGCTTTGACTCGCCCCAGAGCTGCTGTCGAGGTCGTGGCGGCTCCATTGGGCAACGAGCGATGATCTGCTTCCGTTGCCGCAAGCCTGGTCATCGCGCGGCTGTCTGCCACGCGCCGGCTCCCGTTCTTGCCGCCATTGACGACAACGACGGCTCTGCCCCCTCCGGACAGTAAAAAACGGAGACGACCACGCGCCTACTGGATTGAGGTGGCGGAACCTCATCTCAGCCCCGCTGTTTCTACCTGCACAGCCACATCCAGCAGTGACAACAGACTGATAATCCTCAGTTTCCGCGTGTCGGGCGCACAGCGTCCCATCCGTGCTCTATTGGATTCCGGCGCGACGACCAACTTCGTTCGCGCCGACAGTCTTTCGGTCCTTCCGAGAGACCTGCAAGTCCGCGAAGGTCCCGGCTCAATGATTGTCAAGTATGCTGCGGCAAGCCGCGACGCAGCGTCAAGTTCGCCTATTCCTTTGACGACTTCTTCGGGGACGATGAATTCCTCGTGATCGAATTGAGTGGATCATCTTCGGGACGCCGTGGCTGCACGGCATCAGCCGAACGTCGACTGGCCGAACCGAACAGTCCTCCCTCGCGACATTGATGTAGCGCATCACCACGAACTGACGCTTGTACGAATCATGTGACTGCTCGATCCTCTGTAGTCGCACCGTGGCGAGCGACTTCATGGAGCCGTTCAGACTCCCGCTCAGCGTCCAATGCGCGATCCTTCGCGTCGTCCACCTCGTTCGTCAGGAGACCAAGATGTTCAGGACTGTTCGCGCCGCCGGCACAGACGCAGGCGGTGCCTCGATCGCCACGGCAGCACGCGGCGGAGTCTGCGGCTCTGCCATCGGCTGGATCTCCAGCGCTCTCCGACAGGCACTTGCCAATACCCCGCGTGTAGGTCCAAGCTCGTGAACCTCCCCGCACCGTGCATGGTCTCTAGGCACTCGTCGATGCGGGGATACGGGTAGATATCCTTCTTCGTGACGTTGTTCAGCATCCGATAGTCAATGCAGAACCACACTCGCCCACCTTTCTTCTACACGAGCACCACCGGGAATCCACAGGCACCCACTCCTTCTTCGATCACTCCATCGTGCAGCATCGTCCAGACTTCGTTATCAATGACCTCCTGCTCCGCCCTCGAATGTCGACGTGGTCAAAGCTTTATCGGTACCGCGTCTCCCGTGTTGATGAAGTGCTCCACCCCCAGCGTGGTTGCTGGAGGGTACCCCTCCTTCGGCTTCAGGAGCGCTGGACAAGCGCATCAACAGATTCTCGTCGGCCGCATCCATCTCTCCGATCGTGAGGTCGCTCTCGTTGCACAAGGGTTCGTCAGGTCCCCCGAGTTCTTCCAACGATTCTTCTACCCGTTCACGATCCAGTTCACCTCCCAGCTCGAGCACTTGCATTTCCTCGTCCATGGGTGTCCAGGTTCCCAGCGCCTCCCTCTGCGGTAACTTGGCTCGCTTGCCCACCAGGTTGAGCACCAGTACCGTCACTTTGCCGTCGTACGCCGTGGCCAGTGCCGGCGCCAACAGTAAGTGCTCATCCTTGCGCTGCTTCGGCTGGAACAGGCCCACCACGCCGTCGTCGGCAGGAACCGATATCTGCACATTCGTCACCGCTTGGGTCGGCACCCTCGTCTTTCGCAACAGCCTCACTTTAGCAGTACGCTCGCGTTGCTCCCTTGAACACACGCCCGTGAACGGCACCACCTTCTCTCATACCACTTCATCTCCCCGGAGACGAAGTCGATCTTTGCGCCGTGATCGTACACCCAGTCTTCACGTAGCAGAAAGTCCTCCGTGTCGCTATCGACGATCAATCCGTCCACCGGCATCAGCTGCATGTAGCGCGTCTTGAACGTGAACCCCCAGACGCCGAGCACTCGCACGACAACACCGCTGAATGCTTCCATTAAGTCCACAGGCACCGGCATGTTCAAGTGTTTCCCGAACTCTCGCCAGCCCTTACCAGCCGCGCAGTACTGCGCCCCGGTGTCGAGCTTGATGGCCTTCCACTTCCCGACGCGCGGTCTGCAATTGATCGGCCGCTGGAGCCTGCACAGCACGCAGCCTTCTAACGCGGAACTCCGGTGATGTCGGCCCGCGTAACTTAATCGGTCCTCGATACGTACTGCCGCTCTGGTACTCATACCGCCGCTGCGCCCTCTTCCGATGACCCGCCATGGTGATCGCCGTGGCCACAGGAGCTGCATACCAAACGCCACGAGCCTCTTCGCAACTCAACACCTGCGCCTTGTCTCCAGCTCGTCTGTTCTCGTCGTAGTTATAGTACCCTGGAGCTGGACACTCGGTACGCACATTCATCGCCTTTAGTGCCCGCTTCTCTTTCGCGCGCGCCTTACGAACTGCGGCGTCGAGCCCTCGACACCTGCACGTCTGCTCCCTTCGGTTGCAGCGCCGTCTCCACCAACTCGGCCGCTAAACACACCATTACGCCCTTGCTCCTCGATTTCTCACTCGCCCGGCGTCGAAACGAACGTCATTCAGCCCTCCGCGCTACTCGTTCCCGCCGTGCGGCCGCTCTGCGATCCCAACGAGCCAGGGTCGCCGCCACTTCATCACGGCCGTGCTGTTCAGCCGCTCTCATTCGCAACACCCTGAATCCCGCTTCTGCTGTTTCGCCTCCAGCATTCCGGTGGGACTGTTGGGCTGTCTGACCTCGCCACCCCCAGCGTCGAACACCTCGTCATCGTCGAACACCTCGTCATCGTTCTTCCGGTAGGACGACGGATCCCGTCGGTCATCGGGGTAGACACCACTCCCATCATGTCGTTCAGCATGGCCTCGGCCTTCGCTGTTGCTGCTGCCGCCTGGCGTTCTTCCTTCGCCTGACTCCCGGATTCTGCTGCGCCATCCCCAGTCGTGGAGCCGGCCTTGTTCGCTGGTGGCTGCACTCCGTCGTCACCTGAGCACGCACGCCGCTCGTCCTTTGCGTCTATTGTCCCGCTCGCCCCTCTAGACTCGACCCCTACTACTGGCGTGGGTACCCCCGCCGCCTTCCCCATCGGCGTCGGGATCACAACCGTCCCATTGGCATCACTTCGCTCGTCCTGTCTTTCTTCATACCCGTCGACCCGTGCATCTTGACGCAGCCGTGTTTGCTCGCGACCTCCGCGCAGCCGATCTCTACCACATCGTCCCTTCGTCCTTCTGCGAGCGGTAGGGTGGGGTGCCATACGCTCGCGGCTCGTTTCCTGCATCGCCGTCGCGGATGTGGGTGCTCGCGTTCTGGTCGACCACGGGACTGCTGTCCTCCTCTTTACCTCACATTCCCACGAATGATGGTCATACCGGCAGTAGAAGCACATATCATCTGGACGTCCTCGCCGTCTGCCTCTGGCATCGGGCATCCATGTAGCGCTTCTGGTTCTTCCGCCGCTTCTCCTTCGTCTTCAACGGCCCACTGCCACCGTTGTTGTAGCCTTGCTGTTGCCACTGTCGCATTGCTGCCACTGATGCTGCTGTTGGTTCTGGCCAGGGTCTCCTCCGTTCCGACCCTCGAGCTTCAACGCCTTGCCTGGGCACCGACTAACCTTTCCCCCGCCGTCTTGTCCTTGCAGGTGCGCCGGGGTGCTCAACCTTCCCTCGGCATTGCCCACAGTCGTGTCGGTCGGGACAAGTTGGTAGCCAGTTGGAACTACGGCGTTCCACTAGTCACCTTGAAGAGTCGCACGCCCACCTGAGATAACCAGTCGTCCCTCTGTATCATACCTGGGAGGGGGTCCGGTCGCGAGGCATAAGTCGTCGTACCCTGACACCACAGTCCCCAAATTCCCGGCTGAGCCGTACTGCTGCATCCTGGCCGCGTCCGGGGCCACAGGCATCCCTGCAGTGCTGGCCCGCGCATCCTGCGATCGGATCGCCATGCCAAGTCCGAAGTATCCTTCACCGTATTCACCAACTTGGTCCAACGCCGCGTTAACTGCTGCATTCAGCGTCGTCGGTCGGTGCCCTCGGATCAACATCGCACTCCACGTGTTGCTTATGCCCGCCAGAACAGCCATTCTTCGTCGACAGGGTTGCTGGCAGCGATCTCGCGTAGCTTCTGCGCGTACTCAACTGAAGGCTCGACCGCTGTCGAAGTCGCGCCACGAATTCTGGGTTCGACCTTGAGTAGCCGGATCAAGCTCCCGAACGTTTGTTCATTGCGCCCGGAGAGCGAGTCCTCCACCGTGTCATACCACAACAGTGCCTCGGCCTCGAAGCTCGACACCAGATTGATGATGACCTCGTGTTCTCGCCACTCGACGCCCAAGATCGCCGTTTGTCGTCGCAGTTCGTTCTTCACCGCCTTCAACCAATCCATCACCGTCATCTTCGGGTCGTCCAGGCCCTTGAACTTTGGGAGGCGCAGCTTGCGCTCCTGCCTCGACTCGCGGTAGATCACCGTAGGCGTTGCTAAACCAGTCGGCGCCGATGGTGCTGGTGGCGTCGGTGGAACTGGTGGCACTGGTGGTGCCCCCTGCGCCCCGTCGTAGTTCCAGTTACCCTCGTGTCGCCGCCCATGCCCGCACCCGTGGTAGGTGGTTGGGGCACGCGTTGACTCCCGTCGTCATTACTACCATTGTCTTCGTTCCCTTCATCGCCGTCGTTGTCCAAGTTCACCATTACCATATCTGCTTCCTCACCGCCATCGTCCTATGGACCAGCGCGTGGCGTGGTACCCGTTGCAACTCGCACGTTGGCTGACGCCGCAACCAGGTTTCCAGTCATGAGCGCCGTGGCCGGCCGGAGATGTACTCGTATCGCTGCTTCTCGAGCCGCCTCTGCTGCCACCACCGCCCGTGTCACTGCCGCTCGGGCCTCCGCAACTGCTGCGCGTCGGTCGGCACGTTCCTCCCGATCAGCGCGCGTATGCTGCGGCTCCGTCATTCTCGTCCGCAAGCTTCCTATAGACACACATTCAAACCCAAAATCCAAATCAAATCCGTTCCGTATTCATCTCGTCTCGTATCACACGCAGGGCTTGTAGCGAGCGGCCCGTATTGCCTGCGCCAAAAGTCCTCGCCGTATCGGACGACCGAAACCCTGGTTCGTGCCCTCAATGCCTAGGCTCGCGATGTCTGTCACCGTAACCAGACACGCCCATAAAGCCCTCGTATGACCACCATGTCGGCTCACCCACGGTCTTCAAAGCAGGTTCACCAGATTGATTTTCTTATCCAACGGGAGGAGGTTGACAGGCACGCATTTGGCTGGCGCTAGGGGAGGATATCACCGACAGATCGACCCGACTGAGTCGGATGGAGGTGTCTTGGGAGAGAACATTTCTGGCAAGCGTCACCCACGGGCTGTGGCCCCGTTCTCATGCGCTTCAATATGTACTGTGCACGTCGGACATGTGCCCTCCCAGGCACGCAACGCTCGCTCCAGGCTACCAGGTCGGGACGCCATCGATATGCACCTCGACCCCCGTGGGCGCTACCACGCGGTCCCAGACACTCCAGGTACCTACTCTCCATGATCACTGCCACAGACCTACTTTACTCGCCACAAGCTTTGGTCGAACTTGCCGCACGTCTTGTGGGGAACCGCCCTTAACGTAGTTGGGTGAAGATGCCGCAGCGGACTCCACGCGAAGTCAATTAGCTGTTTAACTTAGACTAGCTCCGTCCAAAGCACAACTGAGTCGCGCGGCAGTCCCCCGCGCGCTGCTCTCCTACGCCACCTATCGCTCTGAAGCCCCTTGGTCTCGCGTTAAAACGCTGATATCGTCTCGCCTGTCGGTCCGCCTGCTGTCTGTCCGTCCGTGTCTGCTCTCCTGCTTGCTCGTCTGATGTCGCCTCTCCTGTCGTCCTCGCTAGCCGCTGTATCCTCATCGCATCATCTCTC
Source organism: Phytophthora pinifolia (assembly GCA_000500225.2). NCBI lineage: Eukaryota > Oomycota > Peronosporomycetes > Peronosporales > Peronosporaceae > Phytophthora > Phytophthora pinifolia. The sequence goes on from KV732138.1 coordinate 15,721, forward strand.
CTCGTCCGATCTCCCACGGTCGCTGCTATCTTCGTCTCGCCCCCCACTTCAACGTCGTCCATCTCACTCTGGTGCCTCTAGCCGCCGGGCCACCATCTTGCCCTGCTGTCGTCCCGACAGACTGCTGCACGGTCGCCACACGCCACGCTGCGCGCGTCAGCTGCCTATCAGGTAGATCACCTCGATCGCTCGCGCTCTCGCTGACAGACCATGCTCTTTACCGCTTAGGAGCATGGGGTGTCCACAGTATTATAATGCAACCATTCCGGGACATCCATGTTTTTGGGGGGCCGATGGTTCAAGGGGTTAAAGCACTAATTTACACTGTCCACAGTATCATAATGCAACCATTACCCGGATATACATGTTTTGGGGGGGCCGATGGGCCAAGGGATTAAGTGGGTACAAAAAGTGTACGTCCAAGACCATCGACAAAATGGGTCGGCAAACAGCTCAACGTGCATTCGTTGTTTGCAGCAAATTTGCTGCTAATATACAAGTGTTAGGGAAGAAATTTCGTTTGCATTTTTGTTGGCTGCAAACGCATTGCTGGTTGATCTGTGGTGGCCATCTAAAACAATGTAGCCATGTTTGAGCGCCAAAAAATCTGAGTCCAACGGCCATCTCGAGCCGCAGGCGAGGCACGAATCCCTCAAGACGCCTCGGTGCACTTTTCAAAATTCGACATTACGAGACCAAATTGTACACCTGGCATTTTAAGATCGCAGCACAAAACCTAAAATTTGAGCAGGGAGGAGAACGAATCAGCGCGCGGGAATGAAAAAACAATTACAAGGGCAAGCCAAAACATTTTTTCAAAAACATAGTTTTTTAGGGTTTGACCACAGGTTTGCATGCATTGTTACTTGCTGCATCATCGGCTCAGCGAGCTGTGCCCGGCGTCTCAACTTCTCAACACCAATACGAATTGCAAAATGGAAATCGTTGGACGCATTACACGGACCGGAGTTGCCCTGGGTGATGTCAGTTTTCAATCCCCGCTTTTGCTAAACTAGATAAAAGGCATCTTTTTTTTCCAATACTACTTTCTTGAGGCAATCAGTCCGAAGGCATTATCAAAAAGAGGCCTTCCTCTTTGCAATGGTGTGCTCAAATCGCAATTCGTACAGTACTTAGGTTCGTAAGCATACTTTCGTTGACACGGTCTCAAATATTTTAACGAGAACCACTAGATCACAACATCCTAGTATTTTAGAAATTAAAGCAAAGAAAGGTTCGAAAAGGAAATGGGCGACACCACTGCGACCGCTCGCACCGAAGCACTTAAGCCTCAAGACGCTAGGCGGACGCAGCAGCCGAGTTCCTCCAGATTCTAAGACCAGTCGACCCCTCTCCCAGCAGCTTAGAAGCACTTGCGGTGCACGATCGACGGTCCAGACTCGTCGTACTCGGCCTTCGAGATCCACATCTGCTGGAACGTCGACAACGACGACAGGATGGAGCCACCGATCCACACCGAGTACTTGCGCTCGGGCGGGGCCACCACCTTGATCTTCATGGTGGATGGGGCCAAAGCCGTCAGCTCCTTCGTCATACGCTCGCCAACGCCAGGGAACATGGTAGTTCCGCCAGACAGCACAATGTTGCAGTACAGGTCCTTACGGATATCCACGTCACACTTCATGATGGTCTGGAACGTGCAGTCGTGGATGCCCGAAGCTTCCTTACCGATGAGCGACGGCTGGAACAGCACCTCGGGGGTACGGAAACGCTCGTTGCCGATGACAATGACGTTGCCATCCGGCAGCTCGTAGCTCTTCTCAAGGCCCGAAGACTCGGCAGCCGTCTTCATCTCCTGGTCGAAGTCCAGTGCGATGTACGTCAGCTTCTCCTTGATGTCGCGCACAATTTCGCGCTCGGCCGTCGTGGTGAACGAGTAACCACGCTCCGTCAGGATCTTCATCATGTAGTCCGTCAGGTCGCGGCCAGCCAGGTCCAGACGCACGATGGCGTGCGGCAGGGCGTAGCCCTCGTAAATGGGCACCGTGTGGGACACACCATCACCCGAGTCGAGCACGCAGCCCGTCGTACGGCCAGAGGCGTACAGGGACAGCACGGCCTGGATGTTCACGTACATGGCGGGCACGTTGAACGTCTCGAACATGATCTGCGTCATGCGCTCGCGGTTGGCCTTGGGGTTCAGCGGGGCCTCCGTCAGCAGCACCGGGTGCTCCTCGGGGGCTACTCGAAGCTCGTTGTAGAAAGTGTGGTGCCAGATCTTCTCCATGTCGTCCCAGTTGGTCACGATTCCGTGCTCAATCGGGTACTTCAGCGTCAGCACACCACGCTTCGACTGGGCCTCATCACCGACGTACGCGTCTTTCTGGTCCATGCCGACCATGATTCCCAGGTGCTTGGGGCGGCCCACAATGGACGGGAACACAGCACGCGGAGCGTCGTCACCGGCGAAACCGGCCTTGCACATGCCGGAACCGTTGTCCACGACCAGAGCCTGAACGTCTTCGTCAGCCATCTTGAAAAGGA
>KV732145.1:0-37287 GCA_000500225.2 Phytophthora pinifolia
ACGGGCGGCGTCCTACCCGGCGGAAACGTGAAGAGGACGCAAACTTGCAGGCGCAATAGTGGCGACTGTAAGATCGGGCCTTAGGTTGCGTTAGTTTTTGCTAAATGACATTAATGTACCTCAACTTAAAATCAAATCAGATTCCGCCGCTGCATCGGTTCTGTTCTCTGGATATTTATATCCAGGTTTGAAAAGCAACTGCTCTCAGATACCCAGAGCTTCCTGGGCAAAGCACGGCATTAGCTCCTGAAGGATATTCATTATATTCGTTATATTTGATATTGCATTTGATTTTTCGAATAATATTAGTCTGACTAAGCCGATATAATCCGGATATTGCTTTTGAAAGGTTATGGACTTAGGGTGTGCACAAGTCAGTGGGCGGAATCTGTATTCCTCTACCGCAGGAAGATCTACATGACAACGCAGCCAGACGTGTTCTTCTCGACGGTGCCAGAGCGCTCGATACTATCCTTGCTGATATACGCTGATGTGTGGCTCTGCCCACTTGAATCCCAATCCAGCGCCACACGGTAGTAGCCGTCGTGTGCACGGTATTGCATCACAACACCTGAGCCGAAAGGAGTCATCACAACGTCCCCACGACAAGCCTTGATGGCGCCTATCACGCTGGAAGGGTGTAGATACGCGCGGGTTTCAGACGTTGTCAAGCCCAATCGAAGAACGACGACGTGCACGCCGTCCTGCTCGCGAACTTCCTCCAGTAATCCAGAGCCGTAAACGGTGTCAACGGGCTGACCCACAACACCTCGCACCGGTCGCTGAAGGCTGCTAGCGCGAAAGTAGCCATGCATCGCTGGCAAATCCACCACGTAAATGTCATCACTGCGACGGTGCGAGCGAACGGTTCCTTCTCCGAATGGTGTAGCAACTAACGAGCCCTCGGGGAACGGGATCACAGCTGACAGGTCGGGATCGCCAGTATTCCCAGAAAGTAGGTAGCTAAATGGGTTGACTAACAACTCGAGCGTGTTGCGTCTCACCCGCGTCGCAGCCACCGGATGGTCCTCCGCTTCGCTAGCCTGGACATAGGCCACAGCTCCTCGAAAATCTGGGTTCACAAGAGTTGCCTTCAGGCACCCGTAGTAGGGTTGGTTCATGGTCGTGTCAGCTAGGCCGAATGCGGTGTCGATTTGACGTTTGACCCCAGCTTCATCGGCATACGGGACTACCTTGACTGCTTCGGCGGAGGGGTTCGAGAAGCCATATCGAAACAGTTGGAAAATCCCTCCACTTCCTGGTGGGGCTGCTGCTTTCTCCTTGGTTGTCAGCGAGAGAACTGGCTCCTCGAGGATCGGACGAACAGGGTGGACGCAGTCTTTCATCAGATACGCCAACACGTCTTGCCCATCCGCCAGCATCCAGTCAGTCAATGCAACTGCGTAGATACCGTCTACTGCACGATAGCTGCGAACAAGTCCCTTGCCATAGTCAGTGGCAACATGAGATCCGACAGTGACAGGCTCTGCTGCCTGCGCGGCTGCTCTCCTTCCACTAGCAGGCCCCAGACCCAGCCTGGAAAAGAAGTTTCGTGGAGGGGATACTGGCGATAGCTGCAGGCTCCCTTCTTGGACGAATACGCTAATTGCTGACGGCAGATCACCACTGCGGGTTTTGGCGTCACTGTGGAACAGCCGTAGCTCGTAAACGTGATCCTCCTCGCGACAGTTGATCACCACACCACGACCAAATGGAGAATCAACGACCACAGCCAGCGCAAACAATGGCTTGGGACCAGACCCTCCAGGCACAAAAGTAATCAGCTTCTTTGTTATGAAGCCGATACCAGAACGCACCCCAGCGAACATTCGGGGCGACGACGAGTCATTTCTGGCGTAGTTTTTCAGGAATTCATCGTCGGCGGGTTGCAGTGAATCGACGTTCAGATAAGCTGTCATGTGCAGCATGTTTTGGTCGCCCGGAATGGACACCGTGTAAATTCCATCTTCCGCACGGTATCGCAGGACCCGGCCCATTCCAAAGAGTGTTTTCACGAGCGCGTGCGACGCAAAAATACGGACAGGTGGAGCGCGGAAAAACTTCACGTAGTTCAACGAGCTCTTGCTGATCGGGGAAGTGACTGTGCTTGAGGTTACAAGACTGTCCTCCGGGCAGAAAACTTGCACACGCTTTTGGTTCGTCGTCGAAATCGGCCAATCTATCAGGTCCACCTGGTAAATGCCATCGAGACCACGAAACTTGCGAACAACACCGCGCCCAATGGGTGTGCGAACGAGCGAGTTGAGCGCAAATAGTTGGGGCTTCATCACGAGAGGTGTGGGTCCAAACTTCTTGGCCAGGAGCACGTTAGCTGCTGCTAGGTCACGGTTGAGTTGAATTCTAGCACGCTCGCGGCTCTGCGGTGTGAGCCACGAGTGAATCGCTTCAAATGACTTGCCAGCATCAATGCAGATCTTTTGCAGTCCTCCAAGTCGAATCTTCTTCATGCGGAACGCCTCGACTGCTGCGCCGACATACGTATCAAAGAAAATGATGTTCATCTTCTGCCAACGCTCCAAGTCCTCCTTCGAATGGTAGTTGAACATCTTTTCCATGGGCTGCACGCGCTGGAAAAAGCCAGCCTCCAACGCGTCAGGACCAAACTTTTCGACAATGAGCTCAGCAGCGCGGACGTCACCTTGACCATTATCGCCAACGAAAACATGCTTGAACTCGGGGTATAGCAAGTAAAACTCGCTGAAGTTCTCGAACTTTTTGAGGGCCATCGGTTCCAGGTCGCCAAGCCACATGAACGCCCGGCCCGACTTGAGATTCCCTGCAAGCATTGTCGGGAGCGTGTGCATGCCCATCTTCTCGTGCAACGCAGCAAATTTGGCGTACGACTTCTTCTCAGATACGTCCTTGTACACATGCGGCCGCGCTGAGAGAAATACGAGGTTTCCCACACGGTCGTCTGTCCAGTCATCCGGGCCTACAATTCCCATGTCCAATTCGCGATAAAACGGAAGCACCCCGGGGTACAGAGTGTGTCGGGGATACCGAGTGTCTAAGCCTGCCGGGTATCGCCCACCCGAAGAGTACAGCGTATCGTCCACATCGCTCAGCACCTTACGCCACGCCTGGTGTTTACGGCTGCGGCCACGCTTCGTTCCGAGACGCATGTGCGCGATCTGAACACTTGCTTCGCGCTGGATGTGGCTCAGAATGTCCGCACGAATTGTTGGGTCACGGATGTCGTTGAACACGAGTTTGTGCATACTGTGAAAATCCCCTTTCGAATCCGTGTAAGTCTTCAAGTTGCTCAAGTCGTCGCCCTGTGTCTTCAGTATGATGTTGCGCACCCACTTTTCCGCCATGGGGTGGGCGCTGATCTTCATCACCATCAGCGCGTCCAGCAAGAGAGCGCGAGACATGACGGACAAGTCGGCCAGTCGCGTGGTGCACAGCAGGTCAAGAATCAGCGTACGACTCTGGTCCTCGCGCACTTTGGAGTGGTCCTTGACCTTGTAGAAGAGCAGCGCCAGTCGGATGTGGGTCAGGATGAAGTTGAGCTCGTCCTTGCCCGCGCCAGCGAGGATGCGGAAGATCTTGAGCTCTCTTCGCTTGACCTCGGCGAGGTTGAGCATGTTGTTGATGGTGCTGGGTAAATAGTGGCGGTCGATGCTGGTGACGCACTCGGTCAGGAGCTTGGTTTTCTCCTCGGCCGTGGCCTTGTACTTGAATAAATTATGGGAGAACTGCCGCGTGGCCTCCTTCAGTCTCGGCCGACGGCTGATCTCTTGCCTGTGCAGGAACCGGTCGAAGAAGTGAACGCTCATGGTAAAACCGAAGACGAGCACGAGGCCTAGGGTCGAATTCCACTGGCCCACGGCGAGGGGTGAATCCTTAATGTAGAGCACGGCGGCGCTGGTGAGGAAGGCAGTGCCCGTCCAGAAGCGGTTCTCGAACTCCTGCGCGTCGTGCCAGCGCCATTTGGACTCTGTTGACAGGTACAGGCCGATGACGTACATAATGCCGAGCCAGGACGCGCACAGCAGCGGTGCGTAGGCGAAGAAGGCCATGACCACCAGCCCCAGCAGCACGCCCATGAAGATCATGCCCACCAGCACCAGCGCACTGTTAGTCGGCTCGCTCTTCTTCTTCTTCTTGGTCTGCAGTGTCTGGCGGGGCTTCGACGTGCGCGGAGACGCCTGCAGCGACATCCTTGATGGCGAGGGCGCCCAGTCCAACTCGTCCACTTGTTGCGTCTGCATTGTGAGTGCCATGGACGGTAGGGGTAGACGGAGTTCGGCGAGGCTGGCGAGGAAACAATTAAAGAAGCCCTTCTTCCGCTTTTTTCGCCCTGCTTTTTGTGGACTTCCCACCGCTATTGCACATGTTTTTACGGACCGCCTGGACTCGCGAGCAATCTCGAAGCAAAGCACGCTGCTGTCGAGATGCAACCACCGATGGGCTCTGTAATGCTACTGCAGTACAGTAACTGCACCACCATCACGTAATTAGATGCCACTTCGTCAAGCAACTTCAACTTATTGGTCAGTTTTTGCTTTTGTCGAGTAGATGAGCGTCATGCGCTGGCCCAGGCTTCACCTCACACAACCCAGTTGGTTCTCAGATGCCGGAAGCTAGGACACGACTTTGTTTTCAAAGGCTACCGGCACTACTTCGGCGCGTAGCGTTCGGTCCGATCGCTTGCTTGCTGCTCAGCAACAACACCTCTCAGTTGGATACAGCCAGAACGAGAAACACTTCTCTTCATAGTGGCAAAAAAGCAGCTCTACTAAATACATCGGCACACAAGGAACTACCTGAACTACGTCACAGTGCGTTAATGTAATCGCCACGGGCCGCGCTCATGCTCAAACTGAGTGCGGCCGGCCGGAGCGAAGAACAAGTCGCTGTCCCACGAATACGGCAGCGCCGGGAAGAGATCGCCACCGGCGTGGTTCGCAGCGGTATAGGTTGTGCCAAGGTCCAGGCATTCGTTTAGCATTCGCAGCTCGAGCACTTTCTCCATGGAGCGGGTATCTTGGCGCTGAGGCATGGGCGCGACCGGCAATATAATATCGTGCAGCTCCTCGACCGAGAAGCTGAACATCTGCTCCGACGACGAGCTGGTGGGCGTTTCGATGTTTTCGTCGCTGGCCTTCAAGAAGCCCACCGGGTCTGTCGCCCACCGCGGGGCACACTTAGTTGGCGTAGGGCTCGTCGCGATAGCCAGGTTGTGGGTCGCCTCTGATGATGACTGAGGTGCCCGGTTGTAGCTTTCAGTCTCGCGCTTGAAGGTCTTCACCGCGCCGGAGTTCGCAACGTCGGAAGTTCGCATCAGCTCTGTGAACGTTCGTTTGCGTCTGGCATTGGATCCAGTTACCAATCGCACTCCGTCGGCAGGGGGGCGTCGACTAATGAACTCGGCCAGGTGCTGCGGGTGGCAGCGTACGAGGAGGTGGTGACTGAAGGTGCAGACGCTGGACTGCGTCTTGGTCCACTTGCGGAAGCCAAAGTTGTTGAGCTGTCGCTGGAAGCTCGCGAACTTGCCGTGCTTGAAGTACTTGGGCAGCACCGCTACCTCTAGCCGCTTGGTGTCGAAGATCTGGAAGTACATGCCGTCCTTGGACCACGTTAGGATCGACTGGTCCTCGTAGTGAAGGATGTCGTAGAGGCTGCGCAAGAACTTGGGCACACGTATCGCGCGGAGAGAGCTCGACTTGGGGGCGGCGGGTGGCCCCGCACCGAGGTTGCGCTCCGGGTGCGGCATTCGGCTTCTGTGCATCATGACGTCGGTCCGGTGGAGTAGTGGGCCGTTGAGCGTCGAGGAGTACGGACGAGTTCCGAGCGGACGGAGCTGCTCGGCGGAAATCCAATTGCGAAGTGAGGCAGGTGTAGCTTCATGCCACCGTTTTGCCTGCTATCAGTGGATCACGTGAAATCTCTACGCCGCCCCACGGACGCCGACGTTCCATGTTGCACGTTGCTTCGCGGCTGGGGCCAGTACCGCCGCCGAAAGTGCAGAAGCGGAGACTGACGCGAGGCAAGCATTTCGGCTGTCCCTCCCGGACTCATTTCGTCGCAGACAACACGCTGGGCAGCAGAACCGCTGGATCCGCGCCACGAGCGACGAACGACCACAAAATCGAGCTGAACAAACAAAATGCACGTACATGTACGTATCCCGTGTTGCAGTAGGCGCGCTCGTCTAGCGCCGTGGCCCGCCTACGACTCGGTGCCACCTCAACTCCAGGGCCGGCTCAGCGTTCAGCGATTCCAACGTGTGCTGGTTGCTCTGCGACGCCGCGCTCAGATTCGAGCGCTTCCTCCTGCTGAGTTGATCACCACGATTATAGTGCGCAGTGTGGCTGAACCGACATCGCTCACCGCTGTCGGAGGCTCCGAGCTCCGACTCGGAGCTGGGCTGACATTCGCGAGCGCGAAAACCGCTCGGCCTTGATGCGGTGCTGCGACAAGCAGAAAATCCTGTCTTCGTTGCGACGCCGTCCTGGTCAGCGGTGCCACGCAGCGCCACCCCAAGGAAGATGCAGGGCGAGCTTTGTGATAGCGCTGCAGCCTCCGGGACGATTGGTAATGTCAGTCGGACCGCCCGGGTCTTCCGGTGCGGTAAGCTGGGCGCTGATTTCACCGCTGACGTGCGCGCCTTGCAATGGAGCTCGTCCAGCGGGCAGGTGACCGGAACGCGAGGTCACCACCGCGCTGGACTCGACTGAACCCATCCGTGAGGCTCTTGCATGTGGACGAAAGGAGATGTGAGAGAATCGGATATTGCTGGGTAACTGGCAAGAGCTCGTTTTGAGTCGGGTTTGTGCAGTCTGCAGAGGCTCGGCTCGGGCGCTGCTGCTATGTGGGCCTCTTGGCACCCACCCTACGTTCCCCGCCTTTCCTACGCGTTACGTGCGCTCTAAATGATATCGAACACCTTCTTGAGCTTGATGACGAGCTGCCAGTCCTCCTTCTGCAGGTCTTCCCGGAAGTTCTCCTTCAGCGCGTCGATGCTCTGGCGCGTCAGGAGCGAGACCAGCTGGTTCTTGTGATCGAAATGGCGGCCGTACGTGACGCTGCCCTCGTTGTCTATCCGCACGGCCACGGACGCGCCCCTCTTGGCGCGATCCACCTCCTTGTGCTCGCGCTCGATTGAGCCCACCTTGCCGACCAGGAATCCGCCGGCCGAGGGCACCACCAGCGGCGTGCCAATCTTCAGGATACCCTCCTCGACGTCAACGCCAAGAATGATCGGGTCCTTCTTGTTGAAGACGCAGTTGGGCAGGATCTTCAGCACGCACGGGAACACAGCAACCTCGGCGAACTCCTCGCGCCGCGCCATACGGAAGTTGTCCATGTACGCCGTGAACTGATCGAAGAGGTGGTAAATGATGTCCGCCGTGAAAATGCGAACGCCGAGCTCCGCAGCAAGCTCCGTGGCGTCGCTGTGGACCTTCACGTCGAACGCAAGAATGGTAGCGAACTCGGGCTGGTGCTCCAGCTGCACCGAGGCGCGCATTACGTCCTTCTTGTGCACGGGGCCGAGGTTCACGCAGGACACCGGGATAGGCGGGTCACACGTGCGCAGGAACTCCAGAAGAGCCTCCAGAGCACCCAGGGTGGAAGCCTGCACCATAACACCACGACGGGTGGCCTTCACCGAGTCCAGGATACCCGTCAGGTCAGACATGACAGAGTCCTTGAGCTCCTCGACATCGTCGTCGGGTCCCACAACGTAAATCTGCGTACCAGCCACAGCCTTCTCCAAGCCCTGGGCACAGATCTTGACACCCATAGCGGCCTTCATCTTCTGGTGGTGGATGTACTCGCCCTTTATACGGATCTCCTTCATGGGGTGCGGGGTCAGCAACGAACGGATCGTTGTGACAACAGGTCCGTCCAATGTACACACGACAATCGTCGAGCCTTCTTCCAGTGTACCGTTCACCAGAATGGTATCGATCGTCGTACCAAGACCCTCCATGACCTTCACTTCCAGAACGGTACACTGCAAGATGTCCACGAACGCCAGCGACTTGGCCATGCGCTCCTGAGTCAGACGCGTCAGCATCATCAGCAGATCGGGCACACCTTCCCCGGAGATGGCACTGGTCGGGATGAGCGACACCGTGCGTGCCAGGTCCTTGTTACGCCAGTACACTTCGGCGTTCAGCTTCTGCTCGGCGAACTCGACAATAATCGCCTTCATGCGGTCCTCGAACTCGCGAATGACGTGCTCGTTCTGGTGCTTGAGCGCCTCCTGCACCGGCATATCCGGCATCGTCTTCCAGCCGTAGCAACGGTCGATCTTGTTCAGAGCCACGACGAACGGGGCCTTCTTTTGGCGAAGCAGGCGCAGCGACTCCAGGGTCTGCGGCTCCAGACCGTGCATGATATCCACCACCAGAATGGCGATATCACACAGCGACGAACCACGAGAACGCAGGTTCGTGAATGACTCGTGGCCGGGCGTATCGATCACAAGCAGACCGGGCAAGCGGTACTCCAGCTTCATCGTCTCGGCGAGGCGAGCCGTCTTTTGCTTGATGGCCTCCACGGGGAAGAACGTGGCCCCAATCTGCTGGGTAATTCCACCCGCCTCGGCGTCCTGCACCTTGGTCTTACGGATGTTGTCGAGCAGCTTGGTCTTACCAGTGTCGACGTGGCCCATGATACAGCAAATGGGCGAGCGCAGGTTGTCCTCCGACACGTTGGCACGCGCGGCAGCCTCGCGCTCGCGACGACGCTCTGCCGCCTCCTTCTTCTTACGGTCGGCCTCCATCTTTGCCTTGGACACGAGGCGCTTCTCCTCCGCTTCCAGGCGCATCTGCTCCGCCTGCTCCTCCTGGCGCTTCTTGAGCGCAATGCCCTGCTGACGCAGACGCTCCTGCTCCTTCTTCTGCTCCAGCACGATCAGGTCCTCATCTCCGTCGCTGTCGCTCTCGGCAGCACGCGTCTCCTCCTTGACTTCCTGCAGCTTGTCCTCCAGCGAGGCCACGACGTCGCTCGTCTCCCAATCCTCGTCGTCCCAGGCGTCGGGGGCTTCGGCCTCCTCCTCCTGCTCCGCGGTGTCCTCCGCCTGCTCCCAGTCGTCCACTTCCTCCTCTTTCTTGGGATCGACCTTCTGGGGCTCCTCCATCGTCTTGTTGTTCTTCTTGCTCTTCTTCTTCTTGTCGTACACGACCTTCTTTGCCTCGCCTGCGACTGCGTCCGGCACGAGGCCGGCCTGCTGCATGGCCTCCAGAGCAGCCTGCGCCCTGGCGGCTTTCTGTTTCTGCGCCTTGGTCATATACGTGCCCTCCTTCTTCTGGCGCTCGATCTTGGCGGCGCGCGCCTCCTTCTTCTTGCGACGAGCCTCCTCCTCGCGCTCGATCTCAGCCAGGCGATTTGCCTCCTCCTCCGCCGCGATGCGCTCCTGCTCCTGCCTCTGCAGCTCCAGTTGCTCCTGTTCGGCCCTGAGCGCCGCCTGGCGCTCCACGAGAGCCTTGGCAGCGGCCGACATGGGCTTCTTGTCGCCGTCCTTCTTGGCGTCTGCATGAGGCTTCTTCTTGCCCTTTTTCTTCTTCTTCTTATCGTCCTTCTTCTCTCCACCGGCGACGGGCGCCACGCCCAGAGACGCCAGGTACGCGGCGGCCGCGGCGTCCACGTCTGACGGTTTGTCCTCGTCCTCCTTGTCCTCCTTCTTGCTCTGCTGCTCCTGCGTCTTGGCAACGCCCTCCGTGGGAGCGAACTCGTTCAGCAGGTCATCGAGCTCGTCCGAGGCGGGAGCGGTGCTCGCGGCCTTCTTGGCGTTCTTCTTCCCCTTCTTCGGCGCCATGCTGTCGTCTACAGCGGAAAAAGGAGGATTCTGGTTTGGGCGCTTTGTTTGGCTCGGGCAATCAATGGCTCACACGATTCTACCCGGCCTTACTGGAGACAAGATATTTTGGCTGGCCGAAATACTTGACAAAATGAGGTCTACAGGGAGATTGAAGATGAAGCTCAGTATTCAACCTCTATCCTTGCACACCACTACTGCTTGCTCCGCCCTACCACAGGAACGGGACGATGGCTTTTCGGCTTGACGGGTATTCGCCGCGGAACTTGTCTTGGTACCAGCGGTGATTGCTCAATGCCCGCGGTACGAGATTCGTGGCCGTATACACCGCGAACGAAAGCCCCGCGGGCGACTGGGACAGCAGCGTCCAGCCCGTCCACTCCAGCAGCTCGCTCAGGTAGTTGGGCGACGACACGTACTCGAACAGACCGCCATGAGGAATCTTATAGCCGCTCTCGCCGGGCTTACGCAGATTGATCAGCACTTGGTCCGAGTAGATGTTCATGGACAGACCGAGCACGAAGAGCGCGAATCCAGCGTAGAACGACGGGCGCACGAACGCGTCGTCCTCGCTGTAATCGCCGAAGTGACTCAGGTACCGAGCGTTGATGTAGGCGTTGATCGTGTTGTAGAAGTCCCCCGACAGCATTACAACCAGCGGCATGCGCTTGTCCGGACTCGAGCGAATCAGCGACGGGTAGACGTACGCCCGGTAGACGTAGTGGCAACCCCACAAGCCCGCTGCGATCAGTGGGGTTGTCTCGAAACAGTGCTCTCCCCAGAAGTAGACGATCGCAAACCAAATGGCCGACGGGCTCTCCATCAGGATCCAACCGAGCCGCGTGTTCACCGTGGGTCCCCATCCGGAACGAACATGGCGGCCGTACGGGGCGGTGATGAGCGTCGTCGCCGCGTACGTCACCACGCCCAGCGCGAAGACCCCCTTGACCAGCCAGCCGTGCAGTTCTTCCTCCGTCGTAATGCCCAGCATGTCCATCGTGCAAGGTATATCGCTCCGACCAATCACGTTGATTATGAGCTTGAAGTCAAAAAGAGACTTCCGTCAATACTACAGTAGTACCAGCCACAGCTGCATCACCAGTTCGGTTCGACTTGACACGCTGAAGTGCTCGCATCTTAGTCGATCAAATGCAACACGCAACCTTCATCCTGGTCGGCAGCTAACTACGCTGGTGACGCGGCGCACAAACCTTGGCAGGAGCCTCTTTTCAGGCTCATCGAGATGCTTTATTCAAATTGGGGCACGAGTCGCGAAGAAGTCCGTCATCCGCCCCGTTCTCTCACGTGTCGGTGGCACTTCAAACGCGCTGTCGAAAGGTAGCGAATACAAACACCCGCTCGCCACGCGTACCCGTTAAAAATGCAAAACAAATCATGCATATCCACCGGGATCGAACGTCCTTGCAATCGATTCATCCGGAGACGAGCATCATCCATCCACCGACTGGATGCTCCATGGCCTTTATGCGTCCTTCATGTACGTGTCCATCTCGTTGTCCAGATCCTCGGCAGTCTTGGTCGGAGCCGGCTCCTTGCGGCCACTACAGTACAGCAGCCCTCGTTTAGAGTAATGCTCGCGACGCACGTTTACAAGCAAGACGAGAATGCCTCGTACCCCTGGCTGCCTCTCTCACCGCCGGCTCTCTCACTGCCGCGGCCACGGCGTCTGTTGTTGCGACGGCCCTTCGACTGGTCGTTGTCGTTGTTTCCTTTGTCACTAGGGGCAAGCGTGATTGTCAGGCTGATCCATATCACCGCACCATTCTGTCGTTGTCCAGCGCCTTGACTTACCCAAAAGAAATCTTAAACTTGACATCCTTGTCATCCCGGTTGAGCGCCGTGCCAAACAGTCCGTTGCGAACGTTCCTGTCCGCGTCCAGGGTAATTTGCATCGGCTGACCATCCAGCGTACGTCCTTGACAACGAATCGAGACACACAAACGTTAGAAACACACACAGCCATGGGAAGTCTCAACGTGAGCCTCACCATCGTATTGCTTGATGGCTTTGTCTGCGTCCGAGCGGCGGGTGAACCACACGCGAGCGATCCCCTTCGACCGGCCCGAGCGGTCGTACACAATTTCGGCCTTGGACACTTCGCCCACCGTGCCGAAGAGCTCGCGCACCTCTTCCTCCAGGATGTCGAACTTGAGGTTCTTCACCAGGATCTTCGTGCCGGGGCTGGCTCCGGTGTCCTTGCTACCGAGGCCACCGAGGCGGGACAGGATGGAGGAGGCTCCGCCTGCAAAGGTCAGGGAGATCCAGTCGTCAGTAAAGGCCTGGATCCACGAGAGAGTTGACAGTAGCAGCCGAGCCGCACCTTTCTTGTCGCCTCTGGCGGTCTTCTTGACGACCACCGAGCGCTTCTTGCCTCCGCGGTTGTTACCGGAGTCGTCGTCCAGATCGATGTCCATGTCGTCGTCATTGCCGCCGCGCTTTGGGACACCAAGGGAGAAGCAGCAGGAGACAAATGCACGTGTGAATTTCCGCACCAACGAAACGTCTGCCCTCCGAGACGCTACCAGGTCGGCAGGCACCGTGCTCCCCAAGCTCAAGCGGAGACAGTGAGGCTCAGCTCTACCGAGCAACTCAGAGCTCAACCGTCCGAGCGACTGCCAGTATGTCCGTCGCAGCCGTAGGGAGGGGGCGAGGGGTTGCCATCCGTAGCATACGAGAGGCGCAGGCAGGGAGAAATAAACCGGCGGCCCTTCAGGTCGCGGCACTTACAGATCGCGAGTAGGGCAGGTTGCGGCTACGATTGCGCCGACCGCCGCCGCGCACGGGGCCGGCGGCATCCTTTTCCTTGTTGGCCTTGGCCGGGCGCGCGGCCGGGTTCGTGGGCTTGGTTTTCTTGCGAGCGATCAGGTCGTCCAGACTCATGTCGAGGGACGCTAGGATGGACGACATCTTGGAGAGAGGGCAAGGAAAGCTGCGCTGGTGGGATACCGCACAGACACAGAGAGCAGGAGGGGGAATGCAGTGAGCAAAGCGACCAAGGCGCAGGGGGAGCTCGTCGTCGGCCGTACCTGAGGGTTTCTTCTGCTAGTGAGCCAGCCACGAATCGCCTTTTGCTGGAAAAAAAAGGTGAGGTTGCACGAAACTGGCGTAACATTGGAGCAACATCCAATAGTGGATCCTTTTTTGGTCAAAAAGAAAAACAGAAACGACTGAGCGGCGCGATCCAAAGGAGAAGCAGCCGATCGATTACCATGTTTAAGACGCTGCTTGGCGCTGCGCTGTGGGGGCTGGCGGTTGCGACGTCGTCCGTATCGGGTGCCACCATGCTCCCATACCTGCCGCTTGTTATGTGGTCTCAACGCCCGTGCGTCCGCCTCCTTGTAGTCTCTTTCTGAATTCTGTCGAGTCTGGGGATTTCACCGACCTTTTGCGTGTTTCGTGTGCTGTAGCATCTTCGCTGGGGAAAACGTCTACCTGAGCGCTGAGATGGACGAGGCAGCTGTAGCGTTGGCCGTGGGGTGCGCACTGACGCATGACACGAGTATGGATAAGGAGGTACGCTCGGCGTGTTGGCTCAAACGAGAAAGGCGGCTGCTAACTTCTCTTCCTTTCCTCCAGGGCGTGCTGAGCACCCAGTCCTCGCCCTTCCAGCAGTCGGAGGTCTTGTGTCTGTTCCTCGCACCGTCGCTGACCTCGGAGGACATGTCAAAGCTTTCCAACGGGGCGGTCTCTTTCGTGCAAAGTGCCGTGCAGAACTCTGTGTCATCGGTGGTCGTTCCGCACACGACGCGCGCGAAGCCGGTGCTGCCCGAGATGGCCAATATCAAGCCTCACGTCGTGGGAGTCCAGGACTTGGACGTCTTTATTGCCTCTACGGAGGGCCAGGCGCTGTTTGCCAACGGCAAGACAGACCTGCTCGTTGTGCAACTGCCAGAATCGCTGTCGCTGCCCGCTGTAGACGCCGCGATCCAGGCGGCTTCGACCAGCCTGAACGCAGCCACCGCTGGTAAGGCGGACTTTGCCTTCACCGGCAACGATGCGGCCTCGGTGGAGCTTGAGGATCCTCTCGCTCGACGCCTTGCAACCCAGTTCAAGAAGGCCCATACGAACTCTTCCTCGACGGAGGCTGCACTTTTGTGCGAGACGGGCTACCTGGTTGGATACAGTGTGGCGGGCAGGGCCTTCTGCTTCTCGCACTACGTGAGCATCACGCCCGACATCATGGCGGGTCTCCTCTTCGGGCTGCTGTTTATTTTTATGGCATTCATCGGCCTGGGTGTGCTCCACCAGATCCAGACGCCGCAGAGGTACCCGTCGCACGGAGCACCGCGCGGCAAGGAGTTCTAAGGTGTCGCGTATGGGCTCGTGGCACGGAGAGCAAGAGCTGCAACAATGACAAAAAATCCTATTTCCCCTTCACCGTCGTGTGTTGTGCCGACTACTCACCGCACCCGTATGTACAGCGAGCAGCCTGTGCACGGCACCACGTCCACGCCGTCATGCAGCTCGTCCTCGCTGATCTCGTACAGGTCTCCGCAGCGACACTGGTGCGTGTAGAGCACCTCGTCCGCCTCGCCGTCCTCGCTCGCCAGGACCTCACGCTGCATGTCTCCCAGCGGGACCTCGTCGGACACCACGACCGCCTCCTGCTCCCGCTTGCGCACCAGCGCGTCCTGCTGCAGCTTGGCGTCGTACTGCCGCCGCAGCTCCGCGCTGCGCAGCGTCTCGTAGGCCTTCTGCACGCGCAGGAACTGCTGCTGCAGCAGAGTCTCATCATCGACCGCTGAGCTGCCAGCCGCACTCAAGTCATTGGCGCGCTTGTCCGGGTGGTATTTGCGCACAGCTTGATGGTATGCGCGGCGCACGTCGTCGGCGCGGCAGGTCGCCGCCACGCCCAGCACCTCGTAGAAGGAAGGCGCCGTCATATCCTCCAGCAGGCGCAAGCAGCAACTGTTGGTCCGACGTGGAGCTGGCATCCAAACAGGCCTGTTTACCACAGATTCGGCTAAAATGGTAGCAAAAGGCAAGCGCCACATCAGAGGCCGACGAAATTGCCATGTTCAAGCAGCAAATGACTCGTGAATATCGATGCTGCACCACATGAGCCCATCCCTCGCCGCCATATTTGCCATTTTTAATGCATTTTTGAGCACCACAAGGACTCGCGCAGAACTCGCCGGACTGCTCTTCTTTTCGCTGAAAGTGATAGAAAAAACACAATTGCTGAAATACAGTACAGTAGTGATAGACAAGCGCAACGCCTCTAACAGTAAATTCTGCATGTTTATGGGTCTATACAACAATACAATTTTGTCTTCTATAAACTGTACAATCGCATGTCTACCTAAATCCATTAATTGATGCGTGACACTGTACTGTGCTGATACGATGGCAGCAATCGACGTGCAGCAACGGTCCACTCAACTTGTGTCTCGTTCTCAGACCGCCACCGCTGCGCTCGTCCCGCAGTCTAGCTCTTCCGTCTCCAGACGCGTGTTATCCGCCGCGTCGTGAAGCTGGCGAACTTCCTCCTCTTCATAGCCGATGGCGCTGAAATGGTGCGTCTCAAACGTTGTTTCGAACTTGCTGCTGTATTCTCTTGTTCTCATGCCCTCCTTCTTTCCTTCAGAGTCTTCCTTCGATCGGCGGGACTTCTCGAGACACCTTCGGCTCGGTGTCCGCCCTCACTGCCCTCCCGTTCCCGTCTCTATTGCCACGCACGCCGTCCTACTCCATCTCGCGCTCGCAGATCGTTGCCCATGACCGCAAGCGCAGCCACAGCGGCGACTCCCATACGTCGTTGCCTTCGACCCACACGCCGCCGCCCCGCGTCGCGTTTGCCTCCGCAGCGGCCGTGTCACCACCACCGTCGTCGCTTAGGTTCCACGTGCCGGCGCCGCCAAGCACCAAGCGCTTGCGTCGTGAGTCGCTGAGCCCCACGTCGGTGGGAGAAGTATCCACTATCAAGAAGCCGTCAGCTGCAAAGCCCGCAGCGGCGACGACCCCCGGCGCTGCTCAGATGCAGTCGATACTTCGCGGACTGGAACACTTATCGACCTGCAGCTCCAGCGGGTGTTCCAACCCGCTCTGTGTATCAACGCGTGCCTTCGTGGACAAGGTGAAAGCGCACCGCTCGAATACGGCCAGCCAATCGACGCACGACGCCAACAGGTGCGGCGCGTGCAAGCTCTGGGGTGCAATTCTGCGTGCACACACGCCTACTTGCGTGTCCCGTGCTACATGCCGCGTGCCGGGCTGTCCTACGCAGCCCGTAAGTGCTGCGGCTGCAGCTGGAAGAAACTGTGAATGAAGCAAATACCAGAACCGAGGATGGAGGCTGATGGATATCGTGAAAGCCAACATATTTTGAACATTTCATTGATTTCTGGCGGTGCGTGGTGGCGAGCAGCGTCACTATTCTCGTTGTGAGATCAGGCAGGCTATAACCGGGGAAGGGTCAGGCTGGGCAGTTGCGCGGTGCCTCACACTTTTTTAGTGGCAACGTGAAGGCCACAACCCGTTGGCAACAAGACTGTATCACCGCCGACAGCGATGGTGCTCAAGTTCTGCAGTTCTCCGTGGAGCGAGGAGCCTGTTGCTGTGGTTCCGAGCAACCACGATTCCGACGAAGACCAAGTCACTGTTGAAGGTCAACGATCTCGAGCAGAGCACGCGTGGGATGATCTCCTTGCTGCCGCTTTTCGATCAAAGCAAACTGAAGGTCCCTGTCAGTGGGAGAAGGAATTCAGCGTGTTCTTCGACGACAGCAAGCCCGTGGGTCTTGGGTTCAAGCCTGCGTCAAAAGGCAACAAGTTCAGCCTTGTCCCTGCCGAAAACTACGCCTGCGTTGTTCGAGATGTAGCTCCAGTGGGCCTCGCAGCAGACTACAACGCACGCTGCCGTACAGCAGGCGACTACTCCCGCATCATCATCGACAAACTGCGCGTTCGAATGGTGAACGGTACCGATGTTGCCAACGTTGCGTACGCTGATGTTCTTCAGATGTGCGTATGATGGTTGCATTTCACTATATGCTCAAATGTTGTTGTTAATCTTCTTCTTGGTGTGACGTTCACTCGTAGGATGCGTGACGCGAAGCCGGCGCTGACTTTGACACTGGCTGACATCAGTTCGGGGCTGGTAACCTCGGAGCTCGACGAGAGATCCAAGAGTCTGGGAAGTCTTGCTCCGACGCGCCAGAGCCGCCGCAGAAGCAGTTTGTCGATGGGATCGGGGAAGCTGAACTCTCGACGCAACAGTCTGGAGCTCAAAAGCGATTGTCTGCAGCTCCCCGAGACGAAGACTTTAGACGGACACAACTCGGACTCGTTGGTGAGCAGCTTGAGGGCTGAGTACCTCGAAGTGAGTCAACAGCTAAACTCAGTGAGGCAACAACTGAGTGCGTTGCAGCATGAACGCCAAGAGGCAGTGCAAAACGAACGGGAAGCAGCTGCTCGTCAACTCGAGACGCTACTCCAGGAAACCCGTAAGGTCCAACGTGAGCGCGATGACATGGTAGCAGTGAATAAACTACTACTGCGTCACAAGAGAGCGTCGACGACCACGCAAGTGGAATTGGAAGCAGTGAGGGGTGAGCAGGTCCAGTTGCAGCACCACCAAGAGGAGCTTGAGCAAACGCTGAAAGATCTCCAGGCTCAGCTTGCAGAACAAACGTCAGCTGCAGAAGAGAGCCGTGAGCAGGTTAATCAGCTCCGCCACGAGAGAGAAATGCTAGCGTTGCAATGGCAAGAGCTGCAGGGGGAGCACCGAGACACACAAGATCAGGTGGGCGAGCTGCACGACCGACTGGTTGCTGCTCAGCGAGCACATCGCGCCGGTGAGGTTGTTCTGGCAGCGCTCCGTACTGCTCACGCTGCGAAAGCCCAGCAGGTGCGACAGCTCCAGGCTGCACTTGAAGCCGCCAACGCGCGTGGGATAGTTCCTCCTCCACCAGAAGAAACTCACCAGACTGCTGACCTCCCCGTCATAGCTCAAGCGTTGGCGTCGTTGCCACAAGCGGAACCAAACTCAGCAACACCATCGCAGCCACTGCGCGAGCGGCTGAAGGATGTTAACGTGGACTTGAACCAACACCGAGACGAGTTGTTGGCAGAATTCTCGTGCCACGACCAGCAGCTGCAGCAATTGCAGGAGCAACTCCGTGCGCTAGAGCTGGTGAACACGACAAGCAAACAACTGTTGGCTTCGCTGCACGAGGAGCTACGTGAGGCGCAGAACCGCGAGCGCAACATGCGCGGTGAGTTCAGTACCGAGCTCGAAGTCGTCCGAAAGAATGTGGAGCAGGACGCGCAGTCCGTTCAAAACGACTTGAAGCTCCAAATACGCGAGCTCGAGCAGCGCTGCGAGGACGAACGCACAGAGAAGAGTCGGCTCCAGGCTGCCGTTAATGAGTTGGAAAGCACTAGCCAAGCGCGTGTTGCAGCCCAAGCAAAAGAGCAGGAGTTTCTTGCACAATTCAAGCGCCAGCTCGAGAACGGGATCGTGGTTACCAAGTTCGGAGCTCGCGGTGTTCCGCACCAGCGTGTCGTGTACGCAGATGCTCAGTGTACCTGGTTGTCGTGGCGCTCGCCAGCAACGTCGGTCACCCATGGATCGTTGACGCAGCCAAAAGCCGACGCCAAAGCTGACACGTGCGACTTGGTGGAGGTGCTACCTGGTGCGACGACCGAGACCTTCGCCCGCATCCGACCTGACGCCCCAGCCCGCTGCTTTTCACTTGTCTTCGTCCACCCTTGCCGCACGCTCGACCTACAGGCAGACACCGCTGCTCAGTGTCAAACGTACCTCCGAGGCTTTCGCTTGCTGCAGGAGGAAGCCGCGCACAAGCGTCGCTAGATACAAGTACTCGCTCTTTGCTTGTACGTGGCCTTCGACTGAAAACAGGATAGCGCACATTGATACCGCTTTTTTCTATTGCTTTGCTTCAATCGAGCTGTACAGCGAGTGCCTCGCCACGCAACCTAACGGACTAGCAAAATGGGACCCACTTACTGGCTCAGTCCCTCCTTGATGCCGGCAACGACCTGCTGGTACTGCGGGAATTGAGGGATGTCACCGGAGTAGACGAGGCTAGGCGGGTTCTGCATGGCTTCGTTCACCACTCGCTGGATGTCTGCGGCGGTAACCTGATCGATCTTGGCGCACACCGACTCGGGCGTCTCACGCTCGCCGTACGTCAGCAGCTGGCGGCCGATGTCTTCATACAGAATCATGCGCGATTCCAGGTTCATGAGCACGGACGACTTGAGCTGGTTCTTGGCCCGCGCGAGCTCGATGGCGTCCACGGGCCTGTTGGCGACGCTAAGCATCTGGTTGCACAGCAGTGCCACGAGGTTGCTGGTGTGCGACGGAATGCAGGCGCCGTAGATGCCGAGGAGGCCGACGTCCGCGTGGATGGACGAGAAGGCGAAGGCCGACTCGACCCAGTAGAAGCGGTTCAGGACGCTCGTGTACAACCGCGAGTACATGCCCTTGCCAGGGCCGCCCGCGGAGAAGCTGTCACCACCGCCCAGTAAGGTGTGCAACACGCAGATGGGCACCAGGTCCTCGTGGTGCCAACCGCCGGTGGGGAAGGCCAGCGCCGCGTACGAGAACTCGGACTCGGGGTTCGGCAGCGGGTACAATCCTCCCGTGTAGATCACGGGCTCGAGCGTCTCCGGGTTCGAGGGTGTCGCCATGGGCGTTCCTTCGGGCGCCACCGGCACCGTCGAGAAGAACTTCTCGGCGAACTTGACGAGCCGCGCGTGGTCGACTCCGGAGCCGGCGAGCACCATCTTCTGGGCGACAAAGTGCTCAGCACGGAACTTCTTGACTTTGTCGACTGTGAGTGCGTCGATCTTGTCCAGCGGGCACTGCAGCGGCCGCCCGAGCGGCGTGTCAGCGCCATACGCGGCCGCGTGGATGAACTCCTGCAGCATGGCGGGCGGGTTCTCCATGAGGTCCTCCGACTGGATGCGCATGATGGCCTTGATGCCCTCCATCTCCTCTGGCACGAGGTCTACGTTGAGGATAGCGTCGGCCAGCAGCTCCAGCCCCTTCTCCACGTTGTCGCGCAGCAGGTCGATGGTGTAGATGATCTGCTCGCGGCCGCAGGACGAAGTGGTGAGCGCGCCGATGTCCTCGATCTCGTGCACCAGCTGCGCATGGGAGCGCGTGGTGGTGCTCTTGAAGCCCAAGTGCTCCAGCAGGTGACTCACGCCCACGCTTTCGTCGTCCTCGAAGCGGCTGCCGGCGTCGATGAAGATGCCGAGCGTGGCGGCCTGGCCGTACGTCTCCTGCGAGATGACGCGCAGTCCCGAAGGCAGCACCGAGATATCTGTCTGCGGGGGTTTCAACTGGCTGGCAGGTTTGAGCTTGGGCAGGCCTGGGAGCTCCGTTGCTAGCGACAGCTGCGGCTTGGCAGCTTTGGTTAATTCCGGCCGCAGGATGTCCTTGGGGTCCACAGAGCCCAAGTTGGCTGAAGGGGGCGCCTGCGAGAACAGACGTGTCTGAAAGGCCGGCGCCAAGCGACTACGGGTGCTAATAACATGTTGGGCGGCGCGGCGCAGCGTCTGGAGGCTTCGCAGCGACACCATCGTAGCTCCTCTAATTCGACTTACACAGGCGATGGATGATAATCCACGACTGCACTGAGCCTCAGAATGACCATCTGTGTGCACCACACCAACTTTAGTGCTTTGAAAAGTGCTCCAGCCATTTCAAACTCTACAATGGCAGGTGGTAAGCGAAAGACACACTGGTCCGTGCGCCGCAAGAACAAGCAGGCGCGACGAGAGGGTCAGGACGAGCAGGAGGACACAGAGCCTCGCCCGGACCGCCGCTCAGACCGCTCTGAGAGCGTCCATCCGGGCTCGTACGCGGCTCTGCGCCCCAAGACGGAGGCCAACGCAGAGGCCAATGCGCCCAAGAAGCCGACCAAGCGCCGCTACGGTCTGTGGGTGGCCTTCTGCGGAAAGAACTACAGCGGTATGCAGATGAATGAGGGCGTTAAGACCATTGAGGCCGAGCTGGAGCGCGCGCTGTTCGAAGCTGGCGGCATCGCCGAGAGCAACTACGGCTTCCTGCAGAAGATCGGCTGGAGCCGCGCCGCCCGCACCGATAAGGGCGTGCACGCGGCTGGCCAGCTTCTTACGGCCAAGCTGCATGTGGGCGACGACATGCAGGCGTTTGTGGTCACGGTGAACCAGGCGCTGCCCAAGGACATCCGCGTGCTGCACATGGTGACCGTCACCAAGAACTTCAACGCCAAGTTGACGTGCGACCAGCGCACCTACGAGTACCTGGCGCCCACCTTCATCTTCGGTAAGCGTGCTCGTAGCGCACCGTTGAAGAAGACCGAGAAGCGCGAGGAAAACGGGTCAGAGGCAGCGACGCAGTGGCCCACAGACCTGCGGGACTCGGAGGAGGGCTTTGACGACAGTGTCGTCATTGACAACACGACGCTGGAAGCGCACAAGGCCTTCCGTCTGAGTGACGATACGCTGGAGCTGCTCAACACGACGCTCCAGCAGTACGTGGGCACGCACAACTTCCACAACTTCACGTCCAAGATGGAGCCGTCAAACCCGCAGGCGATGCGCTTCATCATCTCATTCGAGGCCGATCGACCGTTCGTACAGAACGACATGGAGTGGGTGCGTCTGCGCGTGGTGGGCCAGAGCTTCTTGCTGCACCACATCCGCAAGATGATCGGTACAGCCGTCGAGATCGTGTCGGGTGTGACGGACCCTGAGGCCCTTGAGCGCGCAATGCAGTTGACCAAGATGGACCTGCCCAAGGCTCCGAGTGTGGGGCTGTATTTGGCGCAAGCGCACTTTGAAGTGTACAATATGAAGATGACGGAGGCGATCCAGACTTCCCACCCGCCGCTGGACCTCAAGGAGCCGGCCGTTGCCGCTGCAGTTGAGCAATTCAAACGTGATTTCATTTACGACCACATCATGAAGCACGAAGAGCGCACGCGTACATACGCCAAGTGGCTTCGTACCATGGAGGTTCTGCCGTTTGACTACGTCGCGAAGCCGTACTTGGAGTGGAAGAAGGACAAGGAAGAGGAAGCTGTTCGCAACGACCGTGCTGGCAGACGCGAGCTAGCAAAGGCGGCACGAGCAGAGGTCGCTGCTCAACCGAAGAGCGTAGTAGCGAAACCAGCCACCAGTGAGGCCGAGAAGCCGGAAGAGCCACCTGCTTCCAGCTGAGCGCTGACGATCGAAGATGCCGAGGATTGCGTCATGCCTTGCAGCGGAGTCTTTGTTTCGACTCTGACCCGAAACCAGGCATGCATCGGGCTGAGCTGTCGCCCATAACGGTTGCTGCCCAATAATACCAACAACAACAGGGCTCGGAAACCATCGGCATATTTTTAGGCGACTAACTTCAGTGCAATGCAGTGCAGAACCTGCTAGCGGTCACCCGGTGTCAGTCTTTTCATCACTTTTGCTGCTTTCGAGTTGATCGAGGAAAAGAGGATCTATGGAGTTGTCCGAGACGGCGCTGAAGCTTTCAAAGGTGATCGAGCGCGAGGCTAATCGGCGGTCGGCGCTCCACAGCTCGCGCTTATTCCTCGTCCAGAGCCACCTACCGTCGTTCTCACGCATCAAGGCGGTCAAGAATCAGCTAAGTCAGCGGAGTGCACGTAGCCGGCGATCGGTGACAGTAACGCCGACACCAGAAGAGGAGGACACCGTTGTGGCATCCGTGGAAGGAAGCTCTCCCCAGCTAGCAGCGACCAAGCACGAGAAGGGAATTCTTACTCGACAAGGATCTAAAACTGCGTCCGAGTCGCAGTCGATGGAATCCGATGAGCCGGTGGGCTACAGGCAGAGAGCTTGGGTCTTCTTTGAGGATCCGCAGTCGTCGGCGCCGGCCTATTATTTCTCATTAGGGATTTATGGCTTCATCATCCTCTCCACATTCGTCTTCGTGGTTGAAACCGAGGCAGTTTTTGAACCGTACATGGCTGTGCTGATAAACATGGAGGCGATTTGTGCGGGTGTCTTCTCATTCGAGCTTCTTGCTCGTCTGCTCCTGTGTCCAAGCAAGATGTCCTTCCTCCGTGGTACGTCCACAAAGTCCCTATCCCTATACTGCTCACCGCTGATGCTAACTAACGTCTCCAATGTTCGCCTCGCATTGATCTACTGTAGACTACTCCAACTGGATAGATTTTGTGGCAGTCTTCCCGTTCTACATGGAGTCGCTGTTGAATGTGGACAATGCTGGATCTTTGGGGGCCATTCGAATCGTACGCCTTACACGAGTGGCACGCGTCCTGAAGATGTCGAGATATTCTTCGGCGATTCAAGTCTTTACGCAGGCGATTTCTATCAGCATCAAGCCGCTCACAATGTTGATCTTCCTCATGTCGATCGCCATGATTATCTTCTCATCGGCCATTTACTTTGCCGAGTTCACCACCGACGGCTGCCGCTCCGGTGGATGGATGGGGAAGTGCGATAAGGATGCTTTGGGCGACGTCAATTCCACTGCTGTGGTGTATTCGCCGTCGGTAGCGGCAGCAGTTGCATCGGTATCGACTTCTGACACTTGTGTCTGTGTGGATCCAAATCCGTACCAAGGAATTGCGACTTCCTTCTGGTGGTGCATCGTAACGATGTCCACCGTAGGGTATGGTGACATGACTCCGGTAACTTGGTTTGGCAAAATAGTTGGATGCTGCACAATCCTCACGGGGATGCTGGTGCTTGCGCTGCCAATCACGGTGATCGGTACCAATTTCCAGAAAGTCATGAAGTCCGTCATGCATGCAACCATGAAAACCAATGTTGACTACCTCAAAGGCAAACGAATGATCTGTCGCAACGAGATTGAGGCAATCCTGGAACGCTTCCACGCGGTGACGGAAGGAATCCATCTTGATATTGACGATGTCATTAATGTCTACGACACGGACAACAGCGGAATGCTCGAGGACGATGAGATCGCCAAGTTTCGCAATGATCTCGACGTTTTGCAGAACCGGGCATTCATGAATCAGCTGGTTGTACCGGGCGTAGGCTTACAGCAGCATCGCTCCACCCCGTCTACAAGGCATCGGTCAGGTGCGATCACCAAAGTTCCATCGTCAACGGAGCTGCTTTTGCAGAGCAAGGCTGGCCGAACTGACAGCTTCAGTCATCGCCAACCTAGCGTTTCAATCGCTTCGCGGCCTTCGGCCACACTCGTTGGTCTCGGAGCGCCAGACGCAAGGTCCATGGACCCCACAGTGGTCATTAATGGGTCTATTCCGAGCGGTCCTAGCGCCGACTCCGCTGGATTGATTAGTGTCCGGGAATTACCTCCCAAGCTAGTTTCATCCGATAGCTCTGCTCACCTTATCATGCCAGACAACGAGCTGCTTCTTCGACTACTCGACATGCAGGAAAGTTTCCAGGAGCAACTTCTTGAGACTGAACAGCGGCTCGAGGCGAAGATGAACAACCTCACCAAGATCCTCGTACGGCTTGAAGGAATGATGGAGCTGGACGATTAGAAACTTCCGAGCAGGAAAGTTGCAAAAGCATGAGCCTCTTGCTCAACATAAGTATTTATTCCAATACCACTTCATTGATGTGGTGAATGTGTCTGACCCTTCAAAGGACAATTTTTAAATTTAAATAGCCGACGATGAGGTCTTTGCGACAGCTTTGACTGCCACCGCGGAGCTCATGGTCCCCTTCGGAACGAGCATCTCCATGAAAAGCGCAAATGTCTCCCCCCAGACGTCGATCGTCTCCTTGGAAGAGCCATGGAGCGCTCGCTTAAGCTGCAGGCTCCCGCGTCTTAGTTGTATATCTTCGCTTACGAGGGTGTCAGTCCTACTGGTGGTCCGTTCTCCTTCCTCACCATCGCTTTCGCTGTCATCATCATCGCTACTATCGCTGTTCTCAATGTCCTCATTGTCGGCGCTGTTGAACCAGTCGGCCACAAATTCTGCCGTGGTCTTCTTTTGACTCACTGCGAGCCGTGCCGTAGCCAACACCAGACTGAAGTAAGGGTGCTCTTTGAGTACCTGCAGTAGGTGGTCCGAGCTTAGTACGAACAGGTCACAAGCGCGGATGGTTGTGACCGTCATGAGGCTAACAGAATGGCCCAGAAGTCCGCTGTCTCCGAAATAATCACCACCTCGAAAGCGGCTGGCAGGATACATGTCTGGATTGGATAAACTCTTGGACAAAAGATACCCGCGAACCACGAAGTACATGGCCTTGCACACACTGCCTTCCACGACGACGTTCTCACCTCGTGGGTATACTTCAAAGCGGAGACACTTGGCAATAGCGTACGTGAGGTTTCCTAGATGAAGCTTGATACCGTAGTCAGGTTTTTCAGGATTTGCACCTTCCTCAACAGCTCCTTCTTGTTCAGGCTTTGCATCCTTTGCATCACTCGCGACTAAATCTTGTCGAAGAAGCGGTCGAAACACGCGGAACACGAACATGCTAAGGGGCTGCTTAGCAATGGACAAGATGCCCTCCGTCCGTACGCTAGCAGGGAGGTCTTCAAAGATCGCTTGGTAGTCAACTCCTTTATGAGAGGACCACCAGGACGTAAGGAAATTATCGGCGCGCTGCTTCAGTTCTGGGCTGACTTTCCAGCGCGTGAGGGAGCGCTCGACGACGAGGTGGTTCTTACGGAACTGTACCTCGTTGTCGATGTACAGGAGGAAGACGTTTGCCATTTCAGCGATCATCAGAGCCATGATCAGTTGTCCGAAGAATGAGATAGCAATGGTGAACGCAAAGTTGAGCTGTGAAGTGGGGACGAACGTCCTGTTCTTCTTCACGAACGCCGTGACTGCAAATGCCAAGCCTCGAAAAAGCCTCAGCATCAGCAACTCTGGGGATGGATCTTCGGCTTCAAGCACAGTGGAGGGCAGCCAGCTTTGCCACTCGGTCCCAAAGCCATCGTAGATTGACACTGCAAAATACGCGCAGGATGTCCAAAACATGGCTAGTAGATATAGTAGCCACAATGTTTGAGCACGATTGACCTCGTACGATACGCTACGCCGCGTTATTTCGTTCCGGTAAAACACCAAGTTCGCAACTTTTAGGCATCGGTTGAGGCGAAGCCACTTGCAAAGAAGCAACTGACTAGAGCCACTCGAAAAGCTCATAACAAAGTGGTCCAGCGGGAACGTGGCAGCGAGGTCGAGAGCGAGGCGCTCACGCTTGTATCC
This sequence comes from Phytophthora pinifolia, assembly GCA_000500225.2. Taxonomy (NCBI): domain Eukaryota; phylum Oomycota; class Peronosporomycetes; order Peronosporales; family Peronosporaceae; genus Phytophthora; species Phytophthora pinifolia. The sequence goes on from KV732145.1 coordinate 25,974, forward strand.
TGCGAGCTGGTCTTGCTCATACAGCTCCATGGCTGCCTGGTTCTTGCGCGTATGAAACTGGAACCAAATGTCGATCCAGAAAACGATCTCACACAGTGCTTCAAACACCCTTAGACCCACGGGAATCACGTTCCACCGGTCGAGCGAGTCGTAAGTGAGACGATACGGTACCATCACAGCCATGTATACCGTACAGATGGACACCAATCTCATCCACTGGAGGTAGAATGGGCTCTGGATCTCGGATCCGTGAGCTAACTGCTTCCCAACCGCCTGCAGGGAGCGCAGTGCAGGAACTGCCCAATGCACGACAATGGCTGCTGCTCGGAGTTTCCGCCATTGCCGAACAGTCCAAGTTTTCAGTCGACGGGGGGCATCATCTGATAGTTGAGCTCCATTTCGGTGGCTCAGAAGGAGCTGCTCAATGTTCTCGGCTCTTGCATTCACGAGGTCCATGCGTGAAGCAGTACGCTGAAGTCCTTGACGACGAGCTGACACGCCAGTCTTCGGAGCTTGGGCTTCATAGGCGAGTCGTTGCAGCCTTTGTTGCTGCTGCTGAATCTTGACAATACGCAACACCTTCTGTTGCCACTCGGGAAAGCGCACAAATACCAGCTCCAATGAGTGACGCGAAAGCTTGTACAGAATGCAAGATGTGTTCGCTTTCACATACGCGTTTCGCGGTGCGTTCGTGAATAGAGCTGCCTCACCAAAGTAGCTTCCGGCTGTGATCTCATTAACTTTGCGCAGCCCGCTCAAGCTCACGCGTGCGCCGGAGGCTGACGTTGGAAAATCGACTGGTCCACCGGATGGAGACGGTGTGAGCAACGGAATGTAAATGTCGAGGACTCCCGTGTAGATGAAGAACATTTCGCTGCCCTCCTCTCCAAAGTGGCAAATGAATTCATCCTTGACGAATAACACTTGCGTGAAGAGAGATACCAGCATTCGCGTGACCGAATCCTCCATGCCTACTAGAAATGCCACTTTGACAATCATGGGCTGCAACTGAAACATCCGCATATCCACAACCAGTGACGGGGGCAGTACACGCTCGAGAACATGCTCTTGTGTAATCGAATGGAAGCGCTTGAACAGAAAGTACTTTTTAAACTTCTCCTCGATGCTGAGTGGCAAGTCAAAGTGGCGCAGGAGCTGGCGCAGTGAGCTCAGTTTGGCAACAAAGTGCCGATTTTCCGAGTCCTGCAGCTCGATCACGTCCGAAATGTGACCAACCACATACGCAAAGAGGAAGAAGCCCGTCGTCATCGTGATCACACTGAAAATGCACTCCCCGACCGCTTTCGGCAGCTCGCCTTGGCTTGCGTTGGACATGAGTCCGTAGGCCCAAAAGATTGACGCCAAATACTGCAGTCCACGTGCAGCCGGTTCTAGCGACTTGTAGGGCCCCCACAACGTGGACCCGAAGGTAGTTTGGCTAGATCCACTGAGCACAATGTGAATTCCGGACTTGTGAGCAGCAAAATCGAACCAGACGCAACCAAACATGTGCATCGCGATGAACGAATAGTAAACGAGTCGGAGAAGGCGGAGCTCCGTCGTGAGTTTCACATATTTTGTCTCGAGCGTGCGGAATTGGCTGGAGCCCTTCAAGTACCTCAGCATTTTGTTAATGTTGATCACCTCGAGATGTCGAGACGGCAGCGACCAGTTCACGATAAACAACGGTACTAGAGCTGTCATGTCGATCGCAAAGTGAAAAGACCGCAGATAGCGCCGCTGGATGACGGCTAGATCCATCACCTTGTTGCCGTACTCGTAAAAACCCAGCCGCAAATGCAGATACGCATCAAGCACGAGCAAAAGCTCCACTGTGATCGTGACAGCATCGCCAAGCGCGCGGCCACCCGACGTTTCGTTGGGCCCAAAGCATATGTAGAACATTACCAGAGTTCCCTGCAGAGTTGAGACCGCCAGTATTGTTGCCTCCCACACCCCGACAAACGGCCAGTCCGGATCCACTGCGGTGCCTCGCTGCCACCACTCCAAATTCTTAGCAAGCGCTCGCACAAGTCCCGTCAGTTGTTTGCGACGTTGTGCACGGCGCATCGTGGGGCTATTCAAGCCGATCGCCCCCAAAGCTACGCGCGGCTGCAGCATTCGCAGATCCGCAGATCGAGCAACACGCGCATCATGAAGACGTTGCTCCAGTTTCCGCAAACACTCGGGCAGTGCTGGGAAAATGGAGCGCATCGCCTGCAGATGTTCACGAGAGATAAAGACGACGATGCATCCGCTCACAGCCGTCACCCGCTCAGTGTACCCCGCCCCTGAAAACGGCGCAATGCTGGAGCATCTTCGAGTCTCCCGTCGGTCTCGAGTTGCTGATTGAAGAGCTGCCGTCCCGAAAAGGCCTCCAATCGGGACGTGGCGTGGAACTTCGCCATCGAGCATTATGGACACCTTGCCTTCCAGTAGGAAGAAAAGCCCGGCAGCGTAGTCTCCGCGACGATAGATGATCTCGCCTTGTCCGTAGAGGATGAATTTGAGATTATCCAGCAAAATTTCCTCGATCTGGTCCAGCACCAACGTTTTGTGGTTCTCAGTCGAGTCTTCACTTTTCTCAGGCTCTGGAGATGCCATTTTGTCACAGAGCATCGCTAAGGAGTCCATTGCAGGCGTGCAGATACTGCGGACGACGTCGCGCTTGATGGCGCCGGGCAGATCCTCCAGTAGCTCGTCAATAATCGCACCGCGGTGAGCTGACCACCAGAAGTCTAAGAACGAGTTCACGCGCAAGTGGATCGAGTGTGGCGCGTTTTGCCGCTTCAGAAAACGTTGAAAACGAGCGCGGGCAGCAAAAAACTCCTTCTGTTCCAGAGCCGACGCAGTGAAACCCTTCTGTACACGATCCACAACAACGGCGGCAATGAAAAACCCGCTCAGCATGAAAATCAGAGCCGCCCCGAATTCCGTATCACTTGCAGGGTCAACCATGCGACCAACGGCAGCCAGAATGTTGGCTGCGTAATACAGCGATCGAAAATACTGCTCCGCTCGAATCTGCTGAACTTGAAGGCTGTCCGCAGCGAAAACGTCCCCGGAAATGGTCTGGAAATGCGTTGCATTGAAGCGCTTGAGATACACGTCTTCACCGGGAAGGTACTGGTTTATCCCCGTGCTGTATCCTTCCAAGTACGTGATGCTAAAGTACAGGCATGCCACGATGTGGTACAACATCAAAAACAAGATCGCGAGTAGCATGAGTTTGTGCTTGCCTTTAAGTTGGAAGAACGCCTCAACCTCGCTGTAAAGCCCGCGCAATCGATATCCGCCAAATAGTCTAGGAAGGCGCAATGCAGGGTGTGTCAACCAGCTTGGCGTAAAGATCCAGTACGGCCACGCAAAGCTTACGTCCAGCAAGAACCTCCCGCTTTCGACATATCGCTGGGCAGTTCGCAATGGCTCTAAAATCTTTTCCGAGTTCACAGTGAAGGACAGGTGTAAACTGCCGTAGATGTCTGCCCAGAGCACAAAATCGGCCAAGAGATTCAACGTGATGAGATACCAGCTTGACCACAGTGTATCCAGAGCTGAGAACGAAAGAAGACACGGAACAAGCACCCAGTTGTAGCAGTTCACTGCGGCCACCACAACAATCCATGCCATCCTCCAGTTGGACTCCGCATCCAAGCCACGTTTCATCAGTAGATGATGCCACCAGCGCTGACGGGGTGCCGATGAAGCTGCGAGATGAGGGAACTGTTCGTAAAAGCCCTGGATTGCGTCCGATGGCTTGACTGCGTTGTCGTGGAAGAAGGTATCACGTAAGATGCTAAGTCTGTTGAGCCCAGTCGCGAGAAATGAAGCACGCCGGCTACTACTCCTTGTTTCGCCTTCACTCGTATGTGCTTGGGTCGGAGCCGTTTGTGGGGCAGCCGGGAAATTCTTGGCGGCGTTGTGTGGCGTGCTCGTTGGCCGTTTCCGTGCTGAGATTTGGCTGTCACTGCGAAAACAGTCGCTTCGTAAACTTTCCAGCGGCGGGGGTACAGGAGATGAATACCGCGGCCCCGCAGATAACCTAGGTGCAACTCGATCTGGTCTCGGATCTAGCGGTGGCAAATGAAGAGACGGGAGAGCATCTCTCGCCACCCTTTCTGTTTCTTGTTGTGGAGATGGTACTGGAGCAGTTGATGGCACCATCTCAGTCTGCTTGAATGGCCCACCATCGCTGATACGCACAAGCTTCTGGCTGCTTAGTTTTCTCGCTAGAACTCGCGCATGGAGAAGTTGTTTCAGACGCACAAGCTGAGCGAGCGACAGTGCAACCGTCGTTTTTCGCTCGGGTTCCTGTCGAGGGATGTCGCCAGTTGCACCTCTATCGGGGACTCCCTGCATCGTGTCCGAAGCAGTGGTGCTGCTTTTGTGCAGCATTTGGGCCACTGTACGGTTGATCACTTGGGCGTATTGTGGATATGCCTCCAGGAGTTTGTCCGCGTGGATGCGTGAAAGTCGATACAAGGTGCAGTACGTAGCAGTGACGACCGTGGCAGTGCGCGGTTGTCGGCCAAATACTGCGACTTCACCGACAAAGTTCCCTTTGCGAAGCTCTCGGACTTTAACTCCATCAACCACAGTGTGCAGAACGCCCGTGTGAATAATATACATCGCATCTCCGTGATCACCCGCTCGAAAGAGAGCAACACGCGCCGGCAGTGCAATCAGCTCAAGCAGGCGAGTCACAGCTCGGATAAAAAGGGGATCGCACCCAGCAAACACTGGCACGAGCGCGACCGTGGCTTCGAGAAGCTCAACTTGGATATCGACTGAGATTGAGGGGCACAGTCGTCGCGCGGCTTCTCGATCGTTGGCTTCGGCTTGTGTGTAGTAGCGCTGGAGGTAGTCGACAGCTTGTGCCTGTAATTGAACTGGAACCCGGTGAAAGGCCAGAATGTGCTGGAACTGGTTAACACGCGCTTCGGCCAGCTCCGCATCGCCATCTGCGCACTTCGAGAGGAGGAAAAACGTCGCGCAAAGTGCCGTGAACAGCATAAAGCCACAAAGTCCCACGATGATCGTGAAGGCGAACTCAGCGTTGTGGAGAGGAAGCTCACCTTCGAGGTAACCCGTGAGCACTCCGAACGCCCAAAAGAGCGACATCAAGTATTGCCGTCGTGGCGTATGAGGATGTCCGTCTTGCGGTGCGTGGGGCAACCAGTCGTTTGGTTCTTCGCCGGGGGCTGGATGACTGTATCCGAAGCTGAAGCGGCCGCACGCCACGAAATGGGCCAAGAGCAGTGTGAACCCGAGCATCTTCGTCAGCTTGAGCGATGCGAAATGTCTTGCGTAGAGGTCGTCGAGATTAGACGTCAGCGCTGGGAGACGCCACATCCGAACCAGTTTGTGCATCTCCAGCAACGCAATCGAGCGCGATCCAGTGATACTAGACGGCAGCACCAGCGACAAGGGCACAAGCGCCACTAAATCTGCTGCGAATGCTGGCGAAGAGAGATACTTTCTGCTTGCTTTTCGTGCGTCTCGCAGCACATTACCGTTCTCGTAGTACCCAGTGTTGAGCTGCACGTAGATGTCGGCGCAGAAGAGAACTTCACACACGTAGATGCCAACGAGCTGGGATCGAGAAGCCTCGGGGTGGAACGCGGCGAGGAATGGGATCGCTGTAAGTTCGACTAGAATGACCGCGAGTCGAAGCTGCTGGCAGATCCGGATGAAGCGGGAGCTCGGGTCGAACGCGTTGTGGGTTTCCGCCATCAGGAGCTCGGAGGAGACCGCTCGACCGCGTTGACGAAGCAGCAGCACCGTCGTCCGACTCGGCGCTCGCGTCACCGAAGATCGCCGACGGCCGCGGTTCGGCACCGCTGCAGCCGGCATTACGCGCATGGTTGGGCTCTCCCTGGGGAATTACACCGCAGCAGCCTGCTTCTCAGTATTTATACATGTAGAGGAAACGACTCCATCAGCTCGAATACAGACAGCACTGTCTCTGGTCTCCCTCAACTGGTCCAAAGAAAGGTTCAAAAACCTACGTTTGCAGTTTGAAATTAAGTTACCAGATCTCTCTCACGAGAGAAACACATTATCACCTAAAACTCGATTACGTCCGGCAGCTCCGGCAGATTGGTCAATTTGGCGCTCGACTTGTCCGCTGACGGCGGCGGAGGAGGCGGGGAGGAAGGCGCGCTCGAGCCTGCTGAGGAGGCAGCGGCGCGCTCTTCCGGGGTCGGGAGCTGCGGGCCGATCATGGGCGCCGCGGCGTTGTGGCTGGAAGGCGCCGGCTCCGGGCCAGCTGCCTTGCCGAACGATCCCATCGCACTCAGACCAGCCATGAAGCCCATGTTCGGGCGCATGAAGGCCGGCTGCATCCCCATGGGTCCTCCGTAGCTGTAAGGGGCTGGGTACATCGGAGGATATGCGCCGAACGTGGCTGCCAGGCCGTACGCAGGCATACTCTGTGGGCCGGGCGGGAAGGCTGGCACGAATGGGGGCGGGGACACTTGGTACATGGGGAAACCTTGTACTGGTGCAGCAGAGGCGAAAACAGGAGCAGAAGCAGGAGCAGGAGCAGCGGCAGGAGCAGCAACAGCGGGAGCAGGAGCAGATACAGGAGCAGCCTCCGTTTGGACGGACGCAGAAGTCGACGCGGGCGTCGGAACGGGCTCCGGAGCCGCAAGCGGCTGCTGCGCTGGTTCCGATTCCGCTGGTTTCTCCACGACAACCAGAGCGCTGGAGACCTCAGGTTCCGCTTGAGACACAGCTTCCGCGGCGGCAGCAGCAGTCTCGGCCGCACGTTCGGCGTCGCGCTCCTCCTTCCTCTGGATGCGCTCCGCAGGCGACGTGTACTTCTCTTTCTTCTTGGACTTCTTCTTGTCCTTCTTGTCCTTGCGCTCGCGCTCGCGACGTTCCTCTTCCGCCTGTTTCAGCTCCACCAGCTTCCGCAGCTCGGCCTCGGCCTGGCGCTGCTTGGCCTTCTCGCGTTTCAGCTTCTCCTTCATCTCGCGGCGCTCCTTCTTGTCGCGCTTCTCCTGCTCTTCCCGAGCCTTGTCCGCTTCTCTCGCGCGCTGCTCCTCACGGTGCGCGCTCGCGAGTTCTGCAGCTGCAAGTGCGGCGCGCTCTTCCTCCTCCTTCTCCTTTATGATACGCTTCTTGGCCCGACGCTCGGCGCGGTACTTCTTCTTCAGCCGGCGGAGTTCTTCCGCCTCGGCGCTCTCCGCTTCAGTCATACCGGCGGCCGCAGCAGGAACCTCCTCCTCCTCTTCCTCCTCCTCCTCCTCCTCTTGGTTGGTGTTATCGCTGCTGCTCACGAAGCTCTTCTTGTGGCCCTTGGAGCTGCGGCGACTGCGGCGCTGGGCCATGTCCTCCAGCTCGGCGACTCCTTCGACGTCTCCCTCCACGACCATCGACTGGTCCTCGTCCTGCTCGTCGACGTCGCTAACGTCGCTGCCAGCGGACAGACGACTGCTGTGGCTCTTCTTCGGATGGCGCGCGTCCTGGCGCATGTCCGCAAGCCGCGCGGCCGCCATCTCGGCGTATAGATCACGGTTGGACTCGAGCTTCTGCGCGCGGCGCTTCATGTTCTTCTCGTTCTCCTTGCGGGCCTCTCGCGCGGCAAACTCCTCGTCCACGAAGCCCTCGTCCTCCTCCTCGTCGCTAGCCGTCGCCCCCTTGACAACGACGGCACCAAACCTACTGGCGCCGCCCTCCTCGAACAGGAACGCGTCGCTAGCCAGCGTCTTGGTCTCTCCGCGCGCGTCCAGCAGCTCCTTGTCCAGCAATACAGGCTTGGTGTCGTCCGGTACCTCGTACTTGGCCTCACCGCCGGCGGCCTCTCCGTAGAGTCCCCAATCAGCAGGCTCGCTCTTATCGCCGTTGGGCAGCTCCACCGAGTTGGTGGATGCGTCCGACGTGGCGCGGAAGAGCGCGCCCTGGCCTTCCGAGTCGGTCGAGTGGTCGGCGTCGGCCGCACTCTCTCTTCGGCTCTTGCCCACCGACGCGCTCGTGTAGGCGCGCGGCTTACCGTTGGCCGACTCGATGCTCTGCGTGCGCCGCAGCGGCACGAGGCTACCGACGCTGCCCAGCCGCATGTCGCGGCTGCCGTGAAAGGCCGTCTGCACGGCCAGGAGCTCCACCCACTTGTCCTTGTCGGCCGCGCTGGGCGCCACACACTGAAAGAGCTTCTTGTCGCGGGTCTCCATGGTGAAGGCGTGCTGGTAGCGGTGGAAGCCCGTCTTGCCGTCCCAGTCACTGATGCATTTCAACTGGTGGACGCTCGTGGGCTTCTCCGGGTGCGCGTCGTAGGCGCGGCGGCTCTTGTAGCTGCGCAGTATGGCGCACTTGCGGTCATCGGCGTCCATCTCCCACGTGGCTACGCAGTAGCGGTCGTGCATCACGGGCATCTTGGCCGCGCGTTTCTTGAGCGGACCCTCCATGGCCACGCCGGATTCGGGGGAAGAGAACGTGCTGTGGCTGCTGGTGGCGCTGGCACTCGGCACAGTGGCGTGCGGCCCGTCGGTGGCGGAGTCCGAGCTCTTGGGCTCCTGGTGCGTCTTGCGGCCGAGAAATCCGCGAATGCGGTGGCCGGAATCCGCCATCAACAGTAACGTGCGTGCGAGTGGCGGAAATTATGGCAATGAGCGAGTCTGGATCGACGGAAGCGCGACTCTTTTATTTTTCGTGTCTTTGTGAGCGACGCGCTTGTCTTCGATGCCTGGCCGCGTACCGCACGCGACGCAGCTCCATCTAGCTCGTCTATTTATGCGTAATGAGTGATTATGAATTGCTACAAGTCCAAGGTCCATAGATGATGACCGCCAATTGGATCGACTTGCTACCAATTCTCCTAGGCATATTAGGTCCCAAAAGATAATATTGCGTAGCCGAGCCACAGAACCAATTCGTAGAGCCTGCCCAATTTCCTCAACCTATCGCGAGCAGCGCAGGCAAGCAACGGGCGGAAGGACCAGCAGCTACATGTATTTCGATACACTTGCAGTCCCCACCCCCGCAAGTTTGTTCCCGCTGGCGGCGCGGCGTGCAATTTGAAATATGAGACGCGCGTCGAGAGCAGCTGAGTACATGTAGCAGCAAGCCAGATTCAACTGCACGAGGTTCCAGCGCCTTTCCCTTGGGGTTGCTCTCGGAAAATAGTCGTTGAAAGCGTCTCTGCAATCGATATGAACCGTGGGGGCATGAGCTGACACGCCTCACCGAACTCTTCAAGCTAGCAGAGTGGGTTGCTCCTGCGCCGACGGCTTCCAGCTCATACCAACTAATAACGGAGCACAGTGCGCAGTGCATACGGCCACTTGAGTGGATGCTGTCCTCGAGTGCGCAGCTACAGTATTATTTTAAAAGATGCTTAAAAGCGACCTGGAGACGTGGGTACGGATGGCAACGCAATGAAAGGTCAGCAGCAACATCACTCGTGGCAGGAATCTCGTCTCGAAACTGCAGCCCAACGCAGCCCCGTTACGATCTATGATCCGCACCAAGGATTTGGGCGAAGTGCCCATTTCAAATCATTGGGCGCCATAACAACGCACCGGCAAATCCGATGTAATGCAAGCAAGCAACGGCCGCAGTGTCGGTAAGCTGCCTCGGCACCGCTCGAAATAACGTCGGTGGCCCCCCAAGAGACACGTGCACGTTGAAGTTCCCTCGACGTTGCCGCGCAATCAATCATGACTCAAGCCTCCCACGACTCGTGTGCCACGAGCAAGTGACGAGCACAACTCGTGAGGTTATTCCGCGAGCAATAAAACCTTGCGAGCAATGCTCGCAAGGTTTTTTAATTCGACCTCACTATCACTTTTGGGGGGGAGCATGCCATGCATTTACTCGTTCTCCGGCGTTTCTATTGGATGTAAAAGCCATTTATCTTATTGGCCGTTATTTGGCAAGATCTCACAGGCGCGGAAGTAAAATATATTCCGCCACCGAGCCAGCGTCGTCGCAACAAGCCATCGCTCCCGAGCTCCCGCGCACTCGCAGTTCAGCTACGAGCTGGCCGCCACCACCGATCCCCACTCCAAGGCCAAGGGTGGTTTGAAGGCTGCGAGCTCGTAGGAGCCCGCCGCCACCGAGCTCCAGCCTGAGGTCCAGCCAGCGAGCTCCCAGTTCAGCGTCGGTGCCAGCCTCGAGCACTGAGTATCACTCCAAAGGCCAAGCACAGCGACCAGCCCGCTAGCTCCCAGTCCGTCGCCAACGCAAGGCCGTCTCTACCGAGCTCCAATCCAAGGCCAAGCGCGCCTCCAAGTCCGCGGGCTCGCAGTTCAGCTACGACCGCCACCGAGCCCCACTCCAAGGCCAAAGGCGGCTCCAATTCCGTGAGCTCGCAGTCCAGTGCCGGCGACACGAATTTTTTGAGTCGCGGCTCCTGCAAGCCCCCGCTCCGAATCCATGGTGCTGACCCGGTCACAGGCGAGAGCAGCAGCGGAAGCTCAAGCCGCGCGAAGTGAAGAAAATGATCACGACGATGACATGAATGCGGCTGCCGAGTATGCTGATGTCATGACCACTGAGCCGAGTAGCGACACCGAGTCGACATTAGTGGTGGCGGAGAAGTCGGGGATTGAGGAACACCTCGAAAAACTTGCAGGTTTCTTTCTCGCCCAAGCGCGATCTCTTGCTGAGGGACACGCAATGCTACAGTTCCAGCAAGAAGGGCAGAGTAATGCTCAGAGCGCCGCTCTAATGGCCGTTCAGGTTTCGACTGAGAGTGACATCAAGCATCTGACGAACCAGCAGCTTGCAATAGCTGGCCGATTTCAGGAAGAGCTGATGGCTACGCAATCGGCCATTCGTGAGCAATATATGGCAATGCAGTCGCTGCAAGTTCAAGCCGGAGAGCAGATCGAAAAGGCTGTGACGGAGAAGCTTTTCAATGCGCTTCGAGAAGTGTAAAATGAAACCGAGGCGCTGATAGCTTCGCAAGCAAAAGGAGTCAGTCGACTGGAGACTCAGCTCCAAAATTGACGTCGGGTTTCAGACATTGAGATCGCGGATTCAGCAGCTCGTCGAGGAGCAAGCGACGGTACGGCAGCACGCGAGGACGACTTCCGACAAAGCGGTCGAGTTCGTTCAGGAGCTCGTGGAGAAGACCACGAAAGGAATAAATACCCACGTGGAACGATCACTAGAGCTGGGCTTGCAATCCGCCCGCGATGAACTAAGACACGAAGTGTGTGCAAGCGTGGCGGCCGCGACCGGTGAGCCGGCACTCGATGCTATCAAGCATCTGCTGGCGACTGAGACCACAAAATCAGAGCGACGTATCGAGGCGCAAGTACAAAGAGCACTGACGTCCTCCCAATCCGATATGCATCTTCAAGTTCAA
>KV732153.1:2430-12430 GCA_000500225.2 Phytophthora pinifolia
GGGATACGATCCTCTGGTCACTTTTTGACGTCAGAATTTAGACTGCTCGCTGTAAGGGAAGTCCGGTGGCTGGACAGAGTGCGTTCTCAGAACTCGGAGTGTGCACCGTCAGAGTTTACACTTCCAGCCGGTTGGGCCCATCTGCATTCAGACGACAGAATTTTCCACAGGTCACGTCTCGTCCCTGTCAGCTCCCGTGTCACACGGGTGCGGCCATTTCTCCATCCAATCTCCACATACAAACTTCCAGATAAAACTTCGTCGGGGTCCCTTGATGACGGCAGTGCGTGGTCACTCGATTTTGAGCCACTTCGTGTCATGTGTGTAGGCTTGAAAAAGCCGGTACCCTCCACCTGAGGGACCACGAAGTCTAGCGCGAAAGCGCGAACCGCATCCTAGCCTTCTGCTCGCGGCTAGTGGTGCAGGTATCGGTTGGACCTACCACAACCGCGGTGCACAGTGAGAGTGGGAATCTCCCCTATCATGTGGGTGCTCCAGGAGTGGAAGCACCAACGTAAGTGTCAACTTCTGGTGAAGTGGCGCGGATATCCAACCTCGCAGGCCACTTGGGAGCCGATTGAACGGCTCCGGGCTGATTGCCCGAAGGCGGTCGCGATCTGGCAACAGAAGCGGCAGCCTCGTAAGTGATCCGCTGTTTCTTAGCAGCGGCACGGGGCACGCGCACTGATTTCGCGGCGTGCACAGGCTCATGGCCAGATGAAGCTGCCTCCTTGCGGAGGGCAGCCATCGCGCCTTTGAGCCGGCGCTTACCAATAAGGTGAACAAATTGGACCCGTAGGTCCCGTTGGGTCAAGATGTGATCCAACTGAGCTCCTTCACGGAGCTCCTTGGCGGGTAGTCCTTTGAGGCCAACCCTGTGCCAAAAGTGGGTTTCCACTTCGGCGTCGGCGTACGTCCCTTGTGCAAGGACCCAGGGGTAACCCCATACCGGTTGGAGTCCACCCTTGTTCTCTGGCTTCTTGCGCTGAGAGGTGAACTCATTTACAGGAATCGGGTGCCGTGCGAGAAGCACGCACCGAGCGACCTCAAGGTTCTCAGTGAAGAGAGCCAGGCTTACAGCGAGCGATCGCTCGTAAGCGACGCTCGGACTCCTCCGGGTCACTGTCTTCCCCACTGAAGATGACCTCGAGCTCTTCCATGAGCGCTTAGGTACCGCTGCCGTTTAGACACCGGGGCATTGCCGCTAGGCTCTACCCTTGGAGATGGAGCCCGCGAGGACTTCATCTCGAGGAACGATTGTGCACCGTCCGTTGGAGGCGAACGCATGAGATGCCGGGCTCGAACAAGAGCCTGCGAGTGCGAATGCAAGTTGCGAAATGCACTAGCAGCAATGAGAGAAAGTTGATCTAGTTGGCGGGTCAAACCACGTCAACAGAAGGTCTTTTGAGAAGACCAGGTGGCCTTCCTCTAAGTCGGGGAGGATGTAACGGGACACCAACAGAATGTGTGTGCCGTTGAATGGGGATTGACGAGGCGTCAATCCCATTGCACGAAAAGGCCCGTCCGTATGAAGTACTGACCTACGTAGTTACATATTCCTATCCGGGGTACGATATACCGGTTATCCTCTGATACAACCATTGGTCAGATGATTAGGTTTCATTATAGGAGTCCTCTAGTTTGTATTACAGGCCAAACAGAGCTCTCCTATAAATATATTCAGTCTTAATAAACTAAGAGAGTGTGTATGACGTCCAACTCGCGTAAAAAACAAGAGGCACTGATTTTTCCTGATTTTAACCTACCCGCACAATCTATTCGGCGATAGTGTAGCGTATATTCCGGTGTATACCCGCCGCCCTGCCACTCGTTCATTCGGAAATAAAGCGGCGGGGGAGAAAATATCCCGCGACCTGCGCGTGAAGGCTGCGGTGAGACTTCCCGCGTCGTCGCAGCGCCGCAATCTGTGCGTGGAGGCCGCTGGCGATGCCGCCACGTATGCTGAGCCGTCATGCGTACCCAGCGACGACGAGGGGGTGGATTCCGCCACTGAGACTTGCAGCAACGCAAGCAGTTAGTCCAAGCAGAGCCTAACCGAGGCAACGGATCATGCGCGGCGCGTCCAAGTCGTAAACGAGGACGGCCAAGGGCTTGAGGTGCTCGTGCCACCGCTGGAGCGATCTGATCAGAGTCCTGGGAGGATCTCGAAGGCTACTTGACAGACTACACCAAAAAGACGTACCAGGTATTATCTTGCTGTATTGTTGACCCGTCATCCGTTCGTATACTCACTGTGTATGTACGTCGCTGTTGAATTTTCCGTAGAGCTTCCGTATCAGCACGAAGAACACAGTGACGGCACGCAACGCCAAGATTCGTTCAACGGGATCAAAGAAGCCGTTGCTGCCGGCCGAGTGGGAGAACTACGGAAAGACGTACATCTGCACGCACTCGGGAACGTACAAGCCGCGAGGAAAGGGGGAGAGGAAGCGCTTACAGTCACGAGCTATGGAGTGTCCAGCCCAGATAAGGTTGCCATCCCGTTGGCCTCATTTGGTCATTATTACGTGCACTTGGGCGCCGGACGTACGAGTTGGGAAGAGTTGGGGTTGAGTGGGTGTTTGTGCGCTCCGATTGCATATCAATGCCTGTGTTCAAGTCGATGATGCCAAGGTGCCGAGTTTCATCTTGCGGATCACCTCGGCACGTTTAATACACAATTACTCTGCGTTCTACTCGCGTTCGAGATATTCTGCGGGGCCGAGCCGCTTGGCCACCTTGACAAGAAGACGCGCCAGTGCCTGTGCTACCGCTATCTCCGTATGTGCATGGATAACTAAGCGAGTGTTAGCCTCTTCGTCTAATACATAAGTTCACATTAATTGCATCCTCAACCGCGCTTCCAACAAGATTAACATGATACGTTGCTTTCAGTGGGTTAGTGTTCACTGCCGCGCAGTCAGCCCCTATGACTTCCCAAAGTGCTGCTCCACAGACACACAAAAGTGCAGTCCAACCCCACCAAAGTACGAGTTAAGATATCCGGTTATACGTATGGGGCGTATACTTGCTGAGCTGGCTTTCTCGGACTGGGTACCCAAATGGGTGCCGTACAGGCACCTGATGGCCAATGCGCGACAGATGGGCGTGGTTGGGCACAGGAAGCTCGTCTCAGATTTTCGAGCTGGGCGCATTAACGGGTGCCATAAACTAACCCTCTATTTGGTTAACCATCCCCTGAGACCAGGGACTGGTGAACTGTAGTTCACTGGAAGTATTGTATACTTCCCGCACTTCCTTTGTGCAAGGTGCTGTGTGCCCCGTCACACGGGTGGGGTTTCAGGTTTCTTTCCTCTGCTTGAGCTTGGGCGGCGAAGACGCGGAATGATGCTGCCGCTGCGCTGCCTCGTGTCGTCTTGCGTCTTATCGCGCCCTAACTTTGGAAACCTCTGCTTCACTACTGTCGTACACCCCCTTTCGCCTCGGGTCGGGTACGCTGCGGCAATGGAGGAACGCTCAAGAGCGCTACGTCTGGAGCTCGCTCAGCACCCGGACGTTCGTCGAAGACGACAAACTGATGGTCGGGGAGAATGTCCCGTGACCCGTCACACGGGCGGCGCGCCAGGAGACCGGGCGCTGGGCTCGCTCGGTTCGGCACGCCCGTGCCGCACCTAGCCAGCACTGTTGTATCCTGATGACTCTAGACATCCACTGCCCGGCAACTTCAACGACCAGAGGAAGCCGCTGAYCAGCGCGGGACGGATGTCAGGACGGTAGGAGGCGCTGCTCGCTTACTAAGAAGAAGGGTTGTCATGACCCGGGACGGGGGTCATGACGACCGGTCCCACACGGAGAAGACGACGAGGTGTCGTCCCTCAAGGAGAGGTCGGCCCGGCCGACTATCGAGAGAACAGATGATCAGTCTTACATTTCCTCGCCGAAACGAACACGAAACGAAACTTTTCTTTTGTTGAGTGTTAGCGTTCTTCCTATCGACCACTTCAACCGACTGTTCCACAACAGCTCGGCCGATATCGCCGTCGGAGCACGCACGTCCACCATGGGCATCGTGGTCGGAACGGTCGGCTCTTGTAAAGCGTCCACGAAGCCTTCTTCGTTCCGTACCTCGTATTGTCCTTGTAGTAGCTCGAGGTCTTCAACCTCTTGGCGCAAGCGTACCGCCGCACGCTCCCGCATCTCTTGCAGGCCACCGATGACGATAGAAGCCGGCGAGAATTTGTCCAGCTCGGTCCGGCTGCAGCCACGCCATACATGGGCCATGAAACCCACCGTGAGAAACACCACTGTTCCTGAGACGTCGAAGCGAGTCCATTGGAAGCACCTATTTGAAGCGTTTAACACCATCAACATGGTCATCACGCCGGCCTCACCGAGCAGGACGTACTCGACGATGACGTACGCCGCCTTCGGCACGAAGAAGACCAGGGCTAGCACGAACTTCGAAGCAAAGAGCACCACGCGAGCCATTTCACAACAGCGGTCACCACAAGACACTGTAGCCCTCTTGGCCACCTTGGCGTACCGGATCGCGGACCGTACCGTACTCAGCCCCAGATCGGGCAAGTAGGCGTAGAAAGTCGTGTAGGCTGCTTCCCACCACTTGAGCAGAGCGTTGCCTTACTCGCCGTAGTACGACGCGTCGACCCTCAGGACTTGTACGGGTACGGCGAAGACAGCACCCCATAGTGTATAAGCGTACGCCAAGCCACGTAGTCCGCATACTCGTTCGTCTCGCAGCACGGCCTGGTACTGTGTGAGACAGTGATGCATTAACGTTCCGGTCAGATACACTACCCTCCACACTTCGTTCCACAGGACGACACCAACACCACGTAGCGGGGTCGTGATCAACCAGCCGAGCACACAGAGTACGCCAACGACGCAGTAAGCGGGCAACAGTTCCAGCGTCACATGAGAAGCCCACCAACGGGCGACCTCATCCGAGAAAGTGCTCATCCGTACGAGCCCAAATCAGAAATGGCGAGGTCCTTTCTCATAGCCACGTCTTCATGGAAGAAAGTACGGTTGAAGTTGAAGCGTTCTTCGGCCCAGATGAAGCCAAGTATGGTTCCAACAATCCTTCGTCTCTTTCTCATAGTCACGTCTTCATGAGTGAATGTACGGTTGACTCTCAAGCGTTCTTCGGTTCAGATGTAGCCAAGTACGGTTCCATCAATCTGTCATCCCTTTCCCATAGTCACCCATCATTGTTCTCTTGACATGCGAGAGGCAGGACAGAGTCGTCATTCGACAATCTGCCCAAGTCCGGTCACCAGCAAGATGAGCGACAAAGACGCAATTCTCAAGAAGTTCCAGGCGTTCCTCGAGGCGTAGGATAAGCCCAGCACGCCTGGCGGGGCTACGGCGGCCACGCACCTTGCCCAAGTCGCCTTCTGGAGCGAGATGCGCCGCGTCCTGGCGGCGAACAGCGGCTCCGTTGGTCTGGACATCCTAGACAACGTCGCCTCGGCCCTGATCGATTCGTCGGGTCAAGCGGCCGCGGCCCTCACGGGTCCCATTCTCGTTCTTCCAGCGCCGTCGCAGCAGGACACTGGCTCGGGAGCTTCAGCACACGCCACGTTTGGCAGTCCGGACGGGTCCAAGAAGCGAGCGCCGGCGGAGACCTCGCCCAAGTCCAAGAAGCAGAAGACGTCGGCCGCTGGCAATGAGAAGAAAGACAAGCTGGACTTCGTGCTCGCGTCGAACGCGCCCGTCGGGCTCAAGAACGACTTGGAAGCGCTGTATGTCACGGCCGCCAAGGATGACAAATGGCCGTACCAGCTGGCGTACCCTTGGGAGGGTCAAGCGCTGTGGTACAACCCTACCGAGGCGCCGGACGTGCATGTGGCACACTGGCGGTTCTGGATGTCGCTTTGCCCCGCGTTCTTCGAGTGGGCTCTCCACGTGCCACTGGCGACGTCGAACGCGCAGACCCAGCGGCGCAAGCGCAAGATAGCGGTCATTCGTGAGCGCCTCGTGTTGATCAGTCTCTGCATAGAGTACTGGGGATACTTCGGGTTGTTGCGCCGCCTCGAGGCCAAGGGGAACGGTCACCTCATGTGGTGGGGGGGGCCAGGCGGGTCTTCGTACCGCTGAAGCCAAAGGGTATGTCAGCACCTGCGCTCCCGTCCGCGACTTGCTGTCCCTCTACGAGAACGACCGCTCTGCGTACCGTCGCAAGCTCAAGAACGCCCTGCAGCCGTTCCAGCCGGATTCTGGCAGCTTCGCCAGTCTGCCCGAGCTCCTGGAGAAGACGGGCGCTCTTGACCCGGACTCGGTGGGGATGGACAAGCGCCTCAGCGACAAAGCTTTGGCTCGTATCGCGCTGGATATGCAGTCGGACGAGAAGGTGCCCAAGCACTGGGTTCCCACCAAGACCTCCGGCGTGTGGCAGAAGCTCAAGACGGACACGCGCATCCGTGAACTTCGCGTCAAGATCGAGAAGCAGCTTGCTGACGACGAGTACGAGTTGCCCACCGTCCCGCCTTTTGATCCGAAAGAGGCCGAAACTCGAGGGTATTCACCTTTCCAGCGTTCCGACGGAACGCCAACGGCGGTGGGTCCAGTCACGGTCGTCGGTCAAGACGCGGCACTGCTGCACAGCCCGCACCTCGAAGAAGAGAAGGACGAGGAAGACGAAGAGAAGGGGACACGCTCCACTCACTCCAGCCTAGCGTCCTTGGTCGCACAAGATGAGGACGACGATGATCAAGACGCCAACGATGACGACGACTAGCTCGGAGGCGTTCCTCGAGCCGTCCAAGAGTTCGACCACCCGACCGAGAGCCCAAATCGCTTAGGCAGCAGCCGTTTGCAGTAGTAGCGGCTCCTCGTTTTGGTTTCATCTTAATTAATTCACTTTGCAGCCGCCGATCATCGTTCTTGCCGGTCTTGAACGCGAGAACCGTTCTTCCATGTATGTAGGTACGATCCCCATCGTACAAAAATCACTCCACGAGTAAATGAAAAGTAAAAGAAAGCAGGCACTTGGGCGTTCCGCAGCCACAAGTCCTCTCGTAACGGCAGATACCAAGTCTTCGTCACTCTCATCAGCTCCTAGGCACTTGGGCGTTCCACAGCCGCAAGTCCTATCATAACGGCAGACACCAAGTCCCCATCCCTGGCACTTGGGCGTTCCACAGCCGCAAGTCCTTTCGTAACGGCAGACTCCAACTCTCCGTCACCTCCTCCTGCTCCTAGAAGAGCAGTTCATCTTCGTCGACGGAGGCGTTCGCATCAGAAAGCCGAAMGCTTCGTCGTAACTCAGGCCACCCCCTGTCGTTCCTTTGTTCGTYCTCGAACACTTTGATTAAAGGGGCGTAGTGAGGCAGAAGAGAAGCCGAAGAACGYCAGCATGTTTCGTACGAAGCGGTCAGCACCAGGTTCTGCTCAGAACGACCCTTCATACTCTTGGCCAATATCTCCTCGTCACTCCAGTGAACACCACTTCTTCGCCTCCCAGCGTTCTTCGTTCCACGAAGCTGGTCGTCGAGGTCATCCATGCTCAAAGGCCCAGGGTCGTCAGCTTCGGGTCGACTCTCCACCCCAGGAGGTACCTCGTTTGGGAACGGACGGCTCCAGCGTCCTGCGAACTTCTTCAGGCGATTTACGTTCACTGACACGACTCGATCGGGATGGCTAGGGATGGCGATCTTGTAGGTGTTGTCTCCGAGTTGTCCGACGACGCGGTACGGTCCATGCCACGAGAACGCTAGCTTCTTTGTCTTCTTTTCACCGCGTCGGGCCCTGAAGTACTGGTAGACCCGCACAGCATCCCCCTCTTGGAACGCTACAGAAACTTGGTCTTCTAGACGGTGAGCATGCCGATCCTGCGCCTTCAAAAGCTGACGTTCCACCAGCCGTCGGGTGTCCCGCATAGACAGGTACAAGCGGCGACGGTATTCGGCGACATCGTTGCTCTTCCATTCGTTCTTCACATTCAGGAACGCCAAGTCCAGAGGTAGAACTGGGTCGCGACCGTACAGGCTGATGAACGGAGAGTCACCAAGCGCTTCGTACGGTAAGCGAAGAGTACCCTCGGAGTCCGTCTGAGCGTCGAGGACATACATCTTGAGCATTCCAATGAGCGTTCCATTAAACCGTTCAACAAGACCTTGTGTCTGGGGATGATACGCAGCACCGAAGAGTTTCTTGATCCCAAGGGTCTCATAAAACGACTTGGCCAGCTCCGATATGAAGTTCGTACCGCGGTCACTTAGCAAGCGTTCAGGAACGCCATGTCTGCACAGTACCTCGTCCACCATTACTTGTACGAACGTCAGCGTGTCCAGAGATTTCACTGCAAAAGCCTCCACCCAGCGAGTGAAGTAATCCGCGAAGACCAATATGAGCTTGTGCCCGCGAGGCGTGGTCACCAAAGGTCCGATGGCGTCTACCACCAGCAAAGAGAACGGTCCAGTCAGCTCTTGAATAGGCATGCGTTGCATCTGACCGTTCCTCCAGGGGCGGTAGCATTTTCCACTCCCGCATTCGGTGCACGATCGGACGTACTCAGCCACGTCCTTCTTCCACCCATGCCAGTACGCATGCTTCCGTACTTTGTCCATAGTCTTGGTTTGGCCCACATGCGCCGCAAACACGTCCGAGTGGCAGTAGTGAAGTACCGTCTCCACGAACGCCAAAGGAATCACCGGAACCGTGAGGGTGTTAGCAAGTCCACCACGAGCCTTCAGATGCACACGCCTCATCAGCATCCCGTCTTTCACCTCGTAGTGTGGGGCCATCTGCAGGATCTTCGTGCGCAGCTGAGCGTTCAGAGCAAGCGCTCCAACGCTATCATAGCCTGGATCCACGGGGAACGCTTCTGTTCTTCCACGAAGCGTTCTCGGTCCAGACCAAAGGAGTCCACAGGTGAATTCGGCACTTGTCCACGGAGTGGTTCGTTCTCTCCAGTCGGCTCTTCCTCGTTTGGTTCGGTTGCGAGCTCGCCGTTGTCAGCAGTTGGATTAGAGGTCCCTTCGGGCGCGAGGGGCCCCCCGACCTCGGCTAAAGCCTGTAACGCCACTTGCACAGCATCGTCTAGAACGCCATCCTCCTCAGGCGGCAGGGGGACGTTCCGGGCAGCATCCAATGTTGAGGAGGGGCCCTCCCCGACCTCGACGAGACTMTCCTCCGTTGGAGCAGCGTCCTCATTGAGCAGCTCCGATGGTTAGTGCGCAAATCGTTTCAGCGTGAAGCCGAGAGAGTCCGTCCGCATGTCCCATGGAAGTACCCGGTTTGTGGTACACTTTAAACCTCCATTGAGATAGCTCCATCGCCCAGCGTGCCAGTTTAGCGTTACTGGTACGGTTGGTCTCGTTGAAGACCCACGTCAGAGCTTTGTGGTCTGTGTAGAGATCAAACTCGTTCCGGTCCAGGTAGCACCTGAACTTCCTCGTGGCCCACACGATGCCCCAGCATTCAATCTCAGAAGTACCGTCCGTCTTGTTGATCCAGTTGCGTTCCGAATCGACCAGCAGTTTGCTGGCGTAGGCGACTACGCGTTCTCGACAGTCCACAGACTGCATCAGGCACGCGCCCGCAGCGATCCTCGAGGAGTCCACGTAGAGTTTGAATCTCTTGGCAAAGTCAGGATACACTAGAATAGGGGGCTCGACCAGACGTCGCCTTAACTGCGTAAACGCAGCTTCATAGGCAGCGTTCCAGACGAATTCCGCTCCTTTCACCTTTAGACGCTCAATGGGCGCCGAGATGGCAGCGTACCCCGGGATGAACCGACAAAAGTAGCTCGTGAGTCCCAAGAACGCTCGAACCGTGTGGAGGTCATGGGGCCTAGCCACGTTCATGACGGCCTTGACCTTCTCAGGGTTCGGGAGGATGCCGGACGGGGTCACTATGTGGCCTAGGAACGCCACCTGATCCCGTCACCACCGAAACTTCCTCATCTTGAGCTTGAACCCCGCGGCCCTGAAGCGTTCCAGCACTTGTTTCAGCCGTACCAAGTGAGTGGGAAAGTCGGAGCTGAACACCACGCAGTCGTCCAGATACACGAGGCAAG
>KV732159.1:1655-18312 GCA_000500225.2 Phytophthora pinifolia
TTTCCTTCTCCCGTTTGGTGTCAGTAAATGACTTGATCACCGGGGGATTCGACTGGACCTTAGAGGCCGTCTTCGTCGAGCGGGAGGGCTTAGGCGCGTCCGCCTTTAGGTCGGAAGAGTTGCCAGAGGACGAGTCCGAAGGGTCCTCAGAGGACGGCGGGTCGGATTGGCGCGCAGCGGTGTCAGCAGCAGCATCTTCATTGGGACTGTCGTCCTGCGGCAACGTCCCTGTGTCGGAGTCCAGTAGAGCTTCGGAAGGCGTCGGTGAAGGTGGAACTTCGGGCTTGGGTGGACGGGTGTCTTCCTCGTCGGGTCCAGAACCGGCTGAGTCGGAGTCCCCGTCGTAGTTTGCTTGGTCGATGAAGCCTAGTAGGCCTTGACCGTCGAGAGCAGCGCGGACACGAGCGTTCCAGACAGCGAAGTTGGATCCGTTGAGGCGAGGAAAGTCTTCACTGGTCCCCCCCAACGTTGGGCTCAAACCTGTCGAGCCATGGGCTCGGCTAGTGCAGATTCGGAAGAGGAAGAGACCGTGAAGAGGAAGAAGAAAAAGGAAAAGTGAGATTGCGCTTAGAGAGAGAGAAGTAGCGGGAGCTTGGAGAGCTCCAAACGCGTGGTGAAGCAATAATCAACCATCTAAAACTGGTAAAAAGGACCCGGTTCTAGGTGGTAAATACGGCTTCCAGATCAAAGGTATTTACGGGATTGTTGCGTATGGAAGTGACCAACACTCACATCCTTTCAGTTTGACTAGTCGAGCCAAAATGATGCAGAAGTGAACAAGTGAATAAATAGAGTCAACAACTAGTCGACGTACTCTCATTTCCTCAGCAAATGATCACGAATAAGCAAACATGTGTACTGAAGTGCCTCACGCCAGCGATGTCGAGCTCCTGCCACGCATGCGAGTGGCAATAAGCTGTGCCATCAATCGAGTCGTTGTGGCACGATGCAAGTCGGGCGGATAATATACCGTACTGTACTAATACCTCTGCAACTTCTGAACGGACCTCCCGGCTGTTCGTGTACCGGTGGCCCACAGATCCCATCGGGTGGGATCTGTTCACTTCGAGTTCCCATTGTGACTGCACTCAAGGCAGTCGGCTGGCAACGTCACATGCTTCTACGGCGGAATTCTCCACAGTCAAAAGCTCCAGTAGTAACGAACATGCGGCGGGTGGCCACTTGCGCTCCGTCGACGCTGCCGCGAGGGCTGCGCGCAGCCACAAAATGTCCAAAATCGGGCATTGCGGCGCCGTCCGAAGTCACGCTAGCGGCCGCCGCAAGCGGCGCCGACGACGTGGCTGTTCTCGTCAAGGATGCCGACTGCGACGAAGTCACGATCGACGCCACGGCATCCGAGAACCCGGGCGAATACCGTATCAATGCCAGCTACGTGGACATCGAGGTGGTCGCGAGCTACCCGGCCGTCGCGAGCTTGTACGTTCAGGGGTGTAGAATTCCTGGAAGAGTGTGAGATTAATTCAAAGCTGATGGCCAGGTGGCTCTGGAACAACAAAATCAAGACGTTCAAGGCCGTCGGCACCTCAGTGACAGAAGTGTACGTTGTAACTGAAGGTCCTTTGGCTCGGTTGAGAGGTGCTGACGTGTGTGTGAGTGGTTGATACAGGGATATCACCAGCAACCAGTTGACGTCGCTGGATGGACTGGAGTTCCCGTCGAGTGTGTTGATGCTGTACGTTAAGTTGCGCTAAGGTATTTCGGTCGTTTGCTGATGAGATCGGTGGCTTTGCTGCTTCAGGACGCTTGATCTGAATGCCATCACTTCGACGAGCGCGTCGGACTTCCCTGACAACCTGCATGAACTTTATCTGCGCAAGAACTCGATCGACTCGTTGGCCAAGTTCCGCTTCTCGGATTCTCTGCAGTATTTGTATCTGAACGGCAACCAGCAGCTCACGACGCTGGATGGCGCAGTGTTCCCCGACAGCCTTCAGTACATGTGCGTCTTGAATGCAGATAGCATTGAGGCCCTGCGGTATCGACACTGACGCCTGCGTTTGGTGCTTACCAACAGAGAGTGCAGCGATTGTCGAATTACGGAGATCGTGGGCGTCATCTTCCCCTCCAGCCTCAAGACGTTGTACGTTGGTAGACTCACTGCAGAGTCAGGTACAACATCACTAACGCCTTGCTTGTTTTTCGACAGGACGTTGGGCGGAACGACTGTGACCAACTTCATCGTGCGCGAGTCCGATCTTGACGTCCTGCAGAGCGCACAGCTGAGCCTCACCGTCAGTTTAAATGCGGACGACTGCAGTGCTGCGTCCGGTACTGTCACGACCATTTCCGATAGCCTATCGGCCTGCGTCTTAGATGGTGAGTCTCTTGTTGGCTGGGTCCGTTTTACGGGTAGGATACTGACTTTTGAGCCTGTAGACGTCTCGTTCTCGAGCTTGTATCCCGTCAGCAGCAGTGAGTCCTCTGCTGTCGATTCTTCAACGGACAGCACCAGCCCGAGCACAACTACCAGCAGCGGAGATACCGCTACGGGTACTGGCAGTACCAACCAGCAAACCGGCTCAGGAACAACAACAACTACCATCGTCCAGGTCAATCAAGACAGGTCAAGCTCCAACGCAGGACTAATCGGCGGGCTTGCGGCTGCCGTTGTCGTCGTTATCCTCGCTGTTGTAGGCTTCATCCTGTATCGCCGGCGTCAGCAAAAACGTCAACGTAAGAGCTCTCAAGCGGCCGAGTTCTTGGCTTTGACAGCAGACAAAGACCATTCGAACGTCGCGACGGGTGGCACCGGCTCAGCGCTGTCAGCTCCCCCACCATCGTCAGACAGCGGCTACCTCAGTAACGACGTACGCAACGACGAAGATTTGATCCCTTACCGTCTGCCCATCGCCGACATCGCCATCCAGAAGGAACTCGCCTCTGGCGGCTTCGGTGTCGTGTACCTCGCTCGTCTGTACTGCCAGCTCGTGGTAGTCAAACAGATCCTGCCGAAGGCCATGTCCAAGGACCTCCTCCGTCGCTTCATGGACGAGATTCGGCTGTACGCGCGCATGGATCACCCCAAGGTCGTCCACTTCATCGGTTTGGCTTGGACCAACCTCATGGACTTGTCTCTCCTCATCGAGTACATGCCGCGTGGAGACCTGACCACTCTGATCAGGCAGAAGCGACAGGAGAACGATAACCGACGGACTTTCACGTGGCTGGGCGACAATTCTCAGCCACGTACCAAGATCTCGTTGGCGCTGGACGTCGCGGAGGCGCTCGTGTACCTCCACTCGTTCGACCCGACGATCATCCACCGCGACATCAAGTCGCGCAACGTACTGTTGAGTCACGAGTGGGAAGCCAAGCTGGGCGACTTTGGCATCTCGCGCGAAAGCTCGGGCGAGTCCACTATGACGGGAGGTATGGGCACCACGGCGTGGATCGCGCCAGAGGTTCTACAAGGCGAACGGTACTCGGAAAGCGCAGATATCTTCTCGTTCGGTATTGTACTCAGCGAAATGGACACGTGCGGCCACCCGTACAACAGCAACCGACCCGAGGTTGACCGGCTCACCGACGCCAAGATCGCGCTGCTCGTAAGCACGGACGCTATCAAACCGACAATTGAGAGCGACTGCCCGGTCGAGATCCGTGAGCTGATCCTCCGGTGCGTGTCCTTCGACCCGGCCAACCGCCCGTCGGCCGTTGCGCTGCACTACCAGCTAAGGAACGTGGCCACTGCGTACGAGAACATGGCGATGATATAAAGGGATGTAAGCGAGCGGACTGTGAGCTGTAAGGATGCAGTCCAAAGGGGACATAATGGCTACAAATATAATGTAATGAAGTGCCGCCAATTTTGATTTAACTGCGTGGCTGGCTGAGAGAGATGTACAATGCTACATACAGGTGGTGGTGTATCATACCACATACAACCAACACCTGTCGTTTGCAACGGGCACGACAGCCTTGATTGATGCCAAGGCACCTAGGTGCAGATTCAGGAAGCGTCCGGTGGTGTTGACAGCTTCCTGTCGTCGCCTTGCCACGTAGCACTACATGACAATGTATCCGCCACTGACTCGAAGCGGAGGTGACGGCGCAAGGGAATGGAGTCTCCATCCAACCACCACCTCCGCTATTACCGCGGGTAATAACCACAGGGATTGCTGCCCTATGGAAGGACAGTTGCGTCGGGGCTATGCACACCCATACAAAAATCAAGTACTACGGAACGTTCAGAGAACGGCTGTCTCCGGTCGCTCAATCGCACCGCCACAATACATACCTCGCCATTAGCCGAAGCAGCGCCAGGATGCGGCTCTTCCAGTCCGTGGAGACGCCGTCCATGGCCCCAATGTGGAAAAAGATGCGCGAGTTCCGCGCTCTGGTGACCAAGAAACCGGCCAAGAGCTTCCAGACGCGCTGCTCGGCCTCGCAGTGGCGCCCCAGCTCGACGCAGGACGCCGCCAAGCGCTTCCGCAGCGCCACCAGCTACCTGTCGGCCTTGCGCGTCAAGACGCAGCGCCGCTCGTCACTTGCTCGGCCGAGTTTCGTCTCGGAGCTTGAACAAACGACGGAGATCGACGAGCTGGAGCTGCTGGACGTTCTGGGCCGAGGCACCTTCGGCACGGTGCAGCTCGCGCGTCACTTGGACACAGGCGCCACGGTGGCCGTGAAAGTGCTGGCTAGACACCTGGTGTACGAGATGCAGCAGGAGAAGAACATCATGAGGGAGCAGAGCGTGCATTTAGGTCTGACACACCCGTTCATCGCCAAGCTCTACGCCAGTTTTCAGGACAACGACGCACTCTACTTTGTGCTCGAGTTCTGCCCTGGAGGAGAACTCTACAGCTTGGTGTACACCCATGACGATGGACACGTGGAGGAAAACGAGGACTGTCAAGAGGACTCGAGCGACGAAGAGAGCAGGAGGTCCAGCAGACAAGTAGAGGACGAGCCCGAAGTGTCCGATACGGTCACTACCGAGTCGGAATCGGACGAGGAACAGAGCCGACAGCGGCGTGGACTGAGCGTCGTCATGAGTCGCAACAGCTTAACGCTCGAGAACTTCCTGGGCAAGCAGAAGCTGCGCAGTTCCTATGGTGGACTTCACGAACGCTATGTAGCGTTCTACTCGGCGTGCTTGGTGTCAGCGCTCGAGTATCTGCACAACCGTAGAGTTTTGTATCGAGACCTGAAGCTGGAGAACCTCGTGCTGGACGCGGACGGATACCCGAAGCTGATCGACTTTGGCTTGTCAAAGCCCAATGCCACGCGGACTTCCGATCGCAACACGACCATGTGTGGAAGCTCAGAGTACATGGCACCGGAGATCCTACAGCACAAGCCGTACGACCAACGGGTAGATCTGTGGTCCTTTGGCATTCTCCTCTACGAGATGTCGTTCGGTATCACTCCGTTTTGCCACGCCAACCATCGAGAGCAGGGCCGCCGCATTATCTCGATGCCTGTGCAGTTCCCAGACGACTACGAACAGCACCACGCCAGTGTGTGTGGCCTTATCCGTAAGCTGCTTGAGAAGGACCCTGCACTGCGTCTTTCGTCGTTTGCAGAAGTGAAGAAGACGACGTTTTTCCGCACTTATTTCCCGTCCACCCAGGGCTGGCAACAACTCGAGTCGCGGCAAGTGGAAGCCCCGTTCGTTCCCAGATTGGATGGTCCATTCGATACCAGTCTGTTCGTGCGCGTTCAGGACGAGGAAGAGCAAGACTGTGGCAGTGATGCCGATTCCGACTTCGGGTATTAACGACCCAGACTCGTAGATTCATGCAGCAGACGTCGCGAGAACGACAGTAGTAGTGTAAGAGTCAAGTGTATTTATTGGCAAACGAAGCGTAGCAAGTTCTGCGCTAAGAAGAAGCTCGAGTGGAGACAGCAACTTCGAACACGTCAAGAACAAATATTGTGCTAAATCTGTATATTATTGTTGGTTCTAACTACCAAAGTGGGATTTTCTATTCTAACCAGATAATTTAGTGGAGGAGACGAAGAATTCGTGGTTTTGTCTGGGCAGGCGGGCACCAGATGAGCTTTCAGCACGCCAGACGCGAATGTTGAGGCTGGTGTTGGAGCGGGTCCGTCGATTTTACACGTGAAAACAGAGATGAGTTAGAAGTCGCTGAAGATATTGGAGCCGTCTTCGAAGTAGGGCTCCACGTCGGCCAGTTCTTCTTGGTATTCATCGTCGATGGTCTGGAAAAATGACGTGTCGAAAGGCCCGTTGAGCTTGGGGATGAATGGCGGCTCGCATTCTCGGCAGAGCAATCGCTGCCAGTCCTGATCCGACGAGAACGCTCTTGAGAAGAAGCTATGCGATTTTATCTTGTGCATGGAAGATAGTCGATCGTCAGGGTTCTTCACTAGAAGTTGGCTGATGAGATCGCAGGCTAGCGGACATTCCTCCTCGAACTCGTTCGGGAACTCCAAGTTCGCCGTCGTAATTCTCCGTCCAAGTTCACGCGGGTTCTCGTGGTAGAACGGCGTCTTGCCGAGCAGCAGCTCATACATGATGATCCCGAACGACCAGATGTCCACGCGGTGGTCGTGAGACTGACGCAGAAGCACCTCCGGCGCCATGTAGTCCATGCTGCCACAGAGCGTCAGGTTTCGAGCATTCTGGGTCTGTTCACTGCCATCGTCCGTATCGTCTGCCCGCTGAGCATCTGGCTTGGCGAAGCCAAAGTCCAGGATTTTCAAGAAGCCTGCTTTGTCCAGCACCAGGTTCTCCATCTTCAGGTCGCGGTACAGCAGTCCTTGGTCATGCAAGTACTCGAGTGCACTCAGTATGCAGCCCAGGTAGAACACGACGTACTCCTCCTTAAGTCCCCCAACGGGACTGCGTAGAACGCTCAGGTCTCCAGCGGCCAGGTTTCGTGTCTGAATCGGTACCAGCGACTTCACTGAAGTCTGCTTTGCTGCAGCTACTAGAGTAGCTGGACGGAGTTCGTCGTCGTCGTCTTTCAACGACGTCTGGACCTTCAACTGTGGTGTGGCCCTCATGACA
Organism: Phytophthora pinifolia; assembly: GCA_000500225.2. NCBI lineage: Eukaryota > Oomycota > Peronosporomycetes > Peronosporales > Peronosporaceae > Phytophthora > Phytophthora pinifolia. Next base: position 8,653 of record KV732159.1, read on the forward strand.
TCCGTGCCCCCGCTGTTCGAGTACACGAGGCTCCAGAGCTCTCCACCAGGGAGATACTCCAGCACCAGGTACAGACAGTCGTCGTCCTGGAAAGTGCCGTAGAGCTTGGCAACCAGCGGGTGCTGCAGCTGCAGATGCACCGCGCGTTCTCTCAAGATGTGCTTCTCCTGTCTCGTGGTGACCACGTGCTCCTTGGACAGCACCTTGAGCGCGACGCTGGTGCCGCTGGGTTTGTGCTTGGCCAGCTTGACCACTCCGTAAGTGCCCACGCCGAGCACACGGATGATCTCAAAGTCCTCGGCCGCCAGCGTCTGCAGCTCCGGGGCATCGCAGTCCTCGACCTGAGTCTTGTCGCTGCCCATGTCAAGTTCCAAAGTGGTGGGCTTCCTCCGTGCTGGGTAAATCATGGTCACGTGTTTGTGCTTGTCTGGGCTGCTGGATTTGCTGCCACCGTCTCGATACTCGGCCACTTGGCAACTCATGACGCTCAACCCAGACCAACGAGATGGATAGTGGCAAAGCACCGCCCGCCGACTCAGAACGCGTGGTCGTCTGGTCTGCTTCACCCACCAGTCTCTTGCAGGGAGCGAGCCTATTTGGGACCCGAGAGCTTCAACCCGCAAGGGCCAGCACCAACGAATGCACGAAACTTCCTGACTCCTCACGAATGCTAAGTTGGGCAAGAATAGATATTTTGTCGCACAGGAATAAGAAAAGTGAAAATTCACAAGTGAAACCATCGTCGATGGCACAAAGTGTCGAGACCTGGGGTTCATGTACCACTCACTGATACTTCGAGGTATTAATAGATTAAACCGTATTCGCTGGAAATTTGATGACGCCTCGATGATGCAGATCCTTTCAGATCCGTTATCAACAGAAATGACAGGGACATCCGAGGACGAGGAAGGCGTGTCCATCGCCGCCGGCGCGGCCTGCGTGGTGGCCATCGCACTGTTCCAGTACCTGGTCTCGGCCCGATCATTTGACGCCGCCGGTGGCAATTCAGTGGCGCATCGAGAGGACCTGCACTTGCAGCGCAAGATACAGCATGTTGGAACGGGGGCCATGATCTACGCGGCCTCGAGCTTCTTCGGCCGTGCGGCGGGCGCCGCAGTGCTGCTCTTCTTCGCTCTGCTGTTTTGGGGGCTGCATGAACTGCGGGGACGCTTCGACGCGGTGAACGAGGCGTATATCAAGTGTTTTCGGGGCATTTTGAGGGACTACGAGCTGGCAAGGAATGCTCTCCCGGGCGCCTACTACTTCCTGCTGGGCTCAGGCTTCTCGCTCGCGCTCTTCCCTCCTCGAGTCGCTCGCCTCGCTGTTCTTCATGTGCGTAGGTCGTGAGAAACTGTGCGTCCTCACCATTTTGACGTGTAGTGTGCTGTAGGTGTCGGTGGGGGACCCTGCGGCGGCGTTCTTTGGCACGTTGTACGGCCACCACAAGATGGTGGCGTTGGTGGGGAGCCTGGGCGGCAACAAGTCGCTGGAGGGCTCACTTGGCTGCTTCATCGTCGCCGCGGCTGCCACTTTTACAGCGTTGATGGTAGAGAGGGACTTCTACTTCGACGTGGTGAGCGATGACGTCGCAGCTGTAGCAGGAACCATCTCTCTCGCTGCAGGAGCTGGCGCGGCTGCTGCTGAGCTGCTGGACGTCGACGGCTGGGACGACAACTTGACGCTCCCGCTGCTCTCGGGCGTGTTCTTGCAGCTGGCCGTTGGTCGCCTGCTTTAGCATCCAACAAGCTGGACGGCATCACCGTTAAGGCCTGACGTCTATATTCTAATGGGAAACTTGTAGAGCTCTGGCGTGTGCCTTCCTCTTTTCCTGATGCTTAGAGGTAGGCGGCAATGAACTTGGACACGGGGCGGATCCAGTGGCCGTCTTTCCAGCTGAACAAGCCGTGCAGCATGCGCTCGGGGCGCCGCCAGAGCTGCTCCGTCACGACTTCTGCGTCGCGAGTGAGCGCATCGTACTCGTCCTGCAGCCGGCGCTGGAGGTCCGGGTTACGCGTGAACATGACGAGGTTGGACTCCAAGTCGCAGCCGTAGGACCGCTGGCCGAAGTTGGAGCTGCCGACAACCGTGAGCTGCGGCAGACCTAGCGCACTTGTGGAGCCGCTCGTCACTGCAGGCGGAGGCCTCCACCACATGCCCTTGCCGTGAAAAGTCCAGCCCGGGCGGTTGAACTCGCGTAACACCGTTGGGAACTCGCGACCAACCGTGCGCTCGAAGAAGTCGTGCTCGATCAGCGAGTAGGCCATGGGCAGAGCGCCCTTGACACCGTGTGCACCGTAGAACCCGTTGGCACGAGGAGCCGCCGAGATGACGTCCAGTCCAGCTCCACAGCGCTCCAGCAACTCAGTCAAGAACGGAGGGAAGTTCAAGTACCCGGACGCGATCTGCAGCTGCGAGCCACGCGGCAAACCCTTGACAAAGGCGCTGAGCACGCGTTCATCCTGGTTCATCTCGATGGGCGTGAACTGCAGCGTCGGAAATGCCCACGAGTCGGTGCGTTCGTCCTCCGTCTCTTCCTGTTTGTGCCTGCTCGGATCGACCAGCTTTTCAAGCTCGTGTCTCATGGCCGCCTTGGCCTCCTCCGAGTCGTGCGCCAGTACAGGCGCCAGCAGCTCGAAGTCGTTCCTCTCGCCCTCCAAAGTCGCCAGCTTGACCTTGTACGAGAACCCCGAGACTAACTCCACAAACTGATGGTAAAACTGCGCCAGCGCGCCGCACTCTTTCAGCTGCACGTATCGATCCTGTCTGTTGGTGAAGTAGTCCTCACTGAGGTTGGCGCCACTGAGCACCAGCGTGTCGTCCACCAAGTACACTTTGGCGTGCGAGACGCCCAGCGTCTCATTAAAAGGAGGCGGCAGCTTGGCTTTAAGCCCCGACAGCTGCGGCACCCGGAACAGGAAGAGCTCCACGTTGCTCGGGAACTCTTTAAGCAGCGGGGCCAGCATCGTCACAGAACTGCTGGCCACGCCGCCCCGTTGGCCTCGTGAATAGTCCAGTACAATCTGAACCTGTAATTCGGGTCGTTCCTGTAGTCTCTTGGCCAGTGCGTCTACCAACGCGCGCTCCAAATGGCCCGTGCCCAGGTATAGTGAGGAGAGGGACACTCGGTGCTCAGCCTGCTGGATGTTGAGGAGAAGCTGGTCGTAGAAGTCCGAGGGTGCGGCCAACAGCGACACGTCGGCACTGCAAAGCGGGAAGAGACGCGAGTGAGACGCCAGCGATCGGAACAGGGGCTCGTAGCTCGCGCCGGAGGCGGAGGCCATAACTTCGGACGAGGAGGTCAAGTATATTTTAGATGGACTTTTTTCTGGACTTTGAACCGAAATTAAAGAATTGTGTCGTTAAATTCGGTGTCCGGATAAAGCTCAACAAGCTTGCCATTTGGGGGTGCTCGTGGCGTCCGGAGCCTTCGAGCCTTTAGTCGTCGTGGGGTTGCTGCTACCGGTATACGACGATGTTGAGCTGGTCGTCTGCGGGGATGACCTCGAGCCTTTAGTCGTCGTGGGGTTGCCGCTACCGGTATACGACGATGTTGAGCTGGTCGTCTGCGGGGATGACCTCGAGCCTTTAGTCGTCGTGGGGTTGCCGCTACCGGTATACGACGATGTTGAGCTGGTCGTCTGCGGGGATGACTGAGTCGTTTCTGAGCCGTTGGCGAAGATGGTGAAGCCGTCGGTGGGCACGGCCTCGGGAGTGCTGATGTCATTGGCGAACCAGAGGAAGCGGAAGGATTCACGCGTGGCAATCACACGCGATCCACCGAAGGAAACGTTGTTGGCCACCAGCGACCAGCTCGGGATGAGCGACGATGCGAGGCGCGGGTCGGCGTGGCCCTCGTAGTTGCCACCCGAACCGGTGGTGATGTGGTACATTCCGTTGACGGGGTCTTCCTTGTTCTTGTAGATCTTGGCCGTGCGTTCGTACGCATGGACGTGGCCCGTGATCACGGCGTTCACGCCGTTGGCCGAGAAAACCTCCTCCCACTTGGCCATCTGTCCACACTGTGGCTCCCTGTACGCGGTGCCGGAATAGTAAGTTCCGTTCCAGCAATTCTCAGCGTCGGCGTCGGCGATCTCGAAAATGGTCGACGAACACTGGCACTGGTGATTCGACCAAGTGTTGTACGTTGGGTTGTGTTTCACCACTATAGACCAAGGCGTTTTAGCCCTGTCAACGCTCTCGAGGTCGTTCTTGAGCCACTCGAGCTGCGCATTGCGACTTTCAAGCCAATCCTTAGTGCCAACGACCGCTGAGTTGGTCCCGCGCGATCCCGTGTAGTCATCGAGGAATGTGATGTGGACAAGACCGATGTCCAGCGAGTACCAGGTGTGTAGCGCCGTCTTGGCGTCCTCCGTGATCGGCGTGTACACGCGGTTGATGTAGCCCAGGTAGTTTTCAGCCTCGAGCTCTGTATCCTCTGGATACGGGTCCATGTTCAAGTGGCCCGACGACACGATGGTCTCGTGGTTGCCGTTGATACCCGCGGTCGGGTAAATGGAAGTGATGTTCTGCTGCTCAGTGAACCAGTTGTCCCATTGCAAGTGCTGTCCGTTGGCGTACGAGTAGTCACCAGCGATCACGAGCGCCTGAATGTGCTTTCCCTCGAACGTCTTGGCCTGCTCTGCGAGCGTTGTCTCCGAGGACGTCGTGTCACCAGGGTCTCCGATAATCCCAATAATGGTCTCCTCCGCGTCCGAACCGGCGTGCAACAGCGAGACGAACGAGCCCGAGAACTCCGAGTCGCCGATGGTGTACTGGTACTTGGTGGCTTCCGCGAGATCGCACAGTAAAGCTGTGTGCAGGTACGGCGATGAGTACGTGTAGTTATACTCGGGCTCCGACACCGAGTAGGTGACGAAGGTGCTGTCCGCCGAGATGGTGGCGCCGTCGGCCGTGGCCTTGACCCGGTACGACTGAGCCACGTCCGTGGCGAAAGACACGGCAATGCCGTTGGCGCAGTCGACAGCGGAGCTTGACACACCAAGGTGCACTTGCTTAACTTCAGCCGAAGCAGCAAGAGTTGCGGCCAGTGCGGCGGAGACGGAAACGAACGCCTTAACCATTGCTGCGAAGATTGAGGAATGCGATTGACCTGGAGACGTCCAGGCGGACCCCCATAATCGCATTGAGACAGCTCCACCGGCCGATTGAATATCATGCGTAACTTCAAGTTATTTTAATGCCGTGAGAGAGACAATAATCGAGCAGAAAGCCCCGCGCGTGGGGCTTTCTGCCGGCTTCGCAGGAAAGCATACCGAATGTTCGCGTCATTCCTCCGAGGTCACTCTACTCGAGCAGACGGCACCCCTGAGCCAAGCGTACACTGCGGTGCGCTAGTTGCAGCCACACGTTGCTGCCACATGAACCAGACGTCCGATTAACACGGACAAACGGCTGGCAGGTATCTCAAGAACCACGCGGTTGTAATCTCAAACTAATGCTTGAATATACTTAAGTATTATTAACAGTGACAGTGGCTCCGGAAATATTATTTTCCAGAACGGGTTGCCAACCATCATGGAACTGGTTCGCGTCACTGAGTAGAATCGTACACGAGACGATACTGTAAAAACGACAATAGTTTATGCACATCAAATTCGTGTGATCTAGAATTTCTGAAACGTTACACCCCTCCTCCCGCTCTCTTCCATCCTCAAGTAGGTTAATAGTATTTCACAAAATAGTACTATGGGGTACTACTATCACTTTTTGGGGGCAGTACTCATACTCATACCCTATAGTGGAGTATGCAATATGAGTAGTAGAGTAGTAGTCGGGCACCGGTACTATAGCATAATGAAAGTAATCTTTTCGAAGGACGGAGGCGATGATCTGTACTACACGACTCGCGGTCAACTTGCCGGATTCTTGCGTATAAACTTGAGTTACGGAGATTCCAACATGAAGGGGTTAATACTAGCGAGGGAAATGAGTAGTAGTATGACCGGAACTACTCGGGTATTTTTCTCGGACATATACTAATATTAGTACGGATTTCATGAAGGAGTATGATATTAGTACTACTACGCTGAGTACTACTTACGCGTCAACGTCATCGTCGCGTCCCGCTTCATCCTCACGTAGCTCGTTGCTTCTCTATGCGTCTGCTGCCACACGCGTTCCTGGATCGCTGAAAAGGAGATGGATGCGAGCTAGCAGAGCGATCGATGGAAACTGCTCCTCACCCTCGTCAGAACCACGTCAGCACGTCAACGTGCTTGTAGAGTCTCAGCAATGCCCAGCACATGCCGCTACGTACATGTCCTTGGACAGATCCTCCTTGGGCTTGAGACGCTGAGTACGGGGTTCTAGTTCCAGCCATTCTTTTATGATAGCGTCCGATCGAGCATTGATCTCAGACTCTTTCACCTCCTCTCTCATCTTGCTGGCCTGGATTGGAGCCCCCAGCAGCAATTCATCTTCGTCATCCCACCCAGTTGATGCTGGTGAAGACTTGGCTCGGTACAGGGTGCGGATTGATTCCGAGTACACGGAGATGAAAACCGAGTACACGATCTGATTTCACAGGTTTTGCTGGAATGGCAGAACCGCGAGTACATGTCGACAGCTGTTCAGGTGCCGGTACTTCCAGCGCTGCGCTTTGAATGTCCATACGTGCTGATTTGAGGAGGATACTGCACTTGCGGCTAAGTGTTCGAGTGTAGCGATAAAGTGGTAGTATATAAAATGGTAGCATGATAGCTGCTTACGCGCGTTGTAGTTGATCGCCGCCTCCGTCCGAACTGGTGACGCCTAAGCCGATGCGTCGCAAAGCTACGATGATCTGGACGATGTTTTAGCACTTGTAGAAGAGCTCATCACCATCATGCTAGGCTGCGTAGTGTTCGACGCGCGGATCCGAAAGAAGCGCCCACACTTCTGGTGACCGGAACACCTGTACGTGTCTGCCCTTCCGCGTTTGCCGTCGTTGTGATGGTGCACGTAGCTGTACGTGTCGTAGAACTCCTTCGAGATCTTAGCGCTGTTCTTCGACTCATGATGCGAGACAACAGAGAAAGCGGGACGACGTGCGATAGGGGAAACATGCCCCATGTCCTAGCAGCAGCAATACCCCTGCGTGTTGGTACAGCACGAGGGTAAGAAAACGCTCACCACAAGAACGTAGTCGACGCAAGTGTACTGATCGAACTAGCGCACTGTTGGACGGACCGAAACACCGACACATCGATCTAACGCACCGCTGGGCACGCTACTCCACCAACAAAGCCGTGTGGCGGGAAGTTTTGGCGCGGAGCCGTAGAGCGAGGAGACTGACAACCACTATGACCAGTCGATCTATGCTGCAACGTTTCCCCAGCTGTTTGTGTACTCGGCGTTCCGCCATACCGAGGCAAAATGTCCTCGATACTCATACTTTATCAGTAATACTGCGGCTTATCCCGGTATTGCTCGGGTTTCAGCCACCTGTACTCGGAATCAATCTCTTTTCGCTCGGTACACTGGTCGGCTGAGATAGCGGCTTATTGACTTTGATCATCTGCGCAAACACCTTCCGGTGCCCCACAGCCTTCTCCTCCGTCCGAGAAATATTACCGGCGGCTGCAATCTTTTTGGTGCTGACAGGTAAGTTCTGACCCGGTCAGTCTCAGCCAACGAGTTTGAGACCGACTCATGCCAGTACGCCACGCTAAACGACCACTCGCGCCGCGGTTCATCACAGTCCCGGGGGAAATCCCGGGGCTGAAGGAGGTCCGCCAGGCTTGTACTCGGCGCGGAAGTTGTACTCCGCGTAGAAGAACAGCCATCGAGCCATTCGCTGCGACAAATGCGGCGAGTTGACCGCAGTCCACAAGGACGCGTGGTCCGTGTAGACCACGAAGCGAACAACGGCCGGTGCCAATGGATTTGGGCACGGCCGAGCAGCGCGACATCCGCTGCTTCGCCTGCGGAAAGCTCGGACACATGCAACGTGTCTGTCCTGCAGGAGGACAAGGAAGGCGAACCTTCCCGCGACCTTTGAGTCGCCCCCAAGGCCCACGTGGACGCTGGCAGAAGCCTCGCCCAAAGGGACAGGGGGGGCGCAGGTCACCAGTAGGGGCGGGGCGCCCTACTGGGGAAAACCTGAGTCTCCGTGAGAGGCGCGCGGGTGGCGCGCGCCATGGAGGCTTAGCCCCTGAGAGGCTATGCACTCTCGAATCGAGGAAGAGCAGCGGAGGGCTGCTAGAGGTACACGCAAGTGAACGGGGATATGAAAATCCCGTAGGAGTCTTGATTGACTCAGGGGCGTCGAAGAACTTTGCCCGACGGCAATGTGCTGCACGGAATCGCAACAAGTTCAAGGAGATACTTCAACAAGCTCAAGTCCTGGCGTTGCCGGTCGAGTCAATGGCATTCAGTATGGTCTGTGATGCCTCCGACTGTGCAATATGCTGTGCGGTTTTGCAAGTCGATGACGACGGACATGATCGAATCAGTCCAGGCAGCTTAAGGCTGCCGAACGGAACTACCCCGTTCACGACAAGGAGCTCCTTGCCATGAAGTACGCCCTTGTGAAATTCAGGGTGCACCCCCTGGGCGCCAAGCCCTGCCAGGCAGTCACAGGAGTACGAGCTTGCTTATGGCTGTACTCCTCTTGGAGGGCAGTTTGAACGGCTGCCTCCAGCGTACTCGCTTGGACGCGGAACAGATGCGTCCGCGCCGGGCCTATCCGTAGGCCTTCCATGAAGACCTTCACCTTGACGTCTTCCGTCAGTGGGTTTCCCACCAGAGATGCCGCTAACACATGGATCTCTTGCACGTATTCGTGCAGCTCGCGCCTCCCTTGCTTGCAGGCGAGGAAGCGCAAGCGCTGGCGATACTCAATAGGAATACAGCGCGTATCTGCTCCACTAGCTGGGTGTAGGATGTGAAGCATCCGGGAGACGTAGTTTCCATGTTCAAAAAGCCACTCGAAGTGGCTCGTCCGAGAGGAGACCAGCCTGCATGCGATCTCTACTTCTCGGACCCAGAAGTCAAGGCTCTCGCCTTCCTTCCCTTCGTAGGGCGTCACGTTCAGCCTCAACGGCTTGGGCTGTGACGGCCTTGGCGTAGCCACGGCAGCTTGCATGCTGCCTCGAACGTGAGCGATCAGCTCGCGTCCGTACGCGTCGAACGCATTGATGCGCTCGACCTGGTCTGTCGGTGACGACGTCACCAGACCCCGGAGTGCATCCATCCCAAAGATGCCTCCCATTTTCCGAACCGACTCCCATTGGAGGTCGTTCAAGTGAGCAAACTCATTTCGATCCATCTTGGCTCAACCTTTGAGACCACAGAGGATTCAGGTAGTTCAATCTACCGCGTAGGCATGGATTGACTACGAGTGCTACCAGGTGTGACGGGGCACACAGCTCCTTGCACAGAGGAAGTGCTGGAAGTATGCAATACTTCCAGTGTACTACCGTTCACTAGTCCCGACGGTTAACCAACTAGATCGTAAAATAAGACTGCATATATTTATAGGTCGGCTCTGTTTGGCCTGCAATACAAACTAGATGAGTCCTATAATGAAACCTAATCAACTGACTCAGAGGATAACGGGTATCTCGTAATTCGAATAGGCATACTCCCTCCGTTCCAAAACACTGGTCCGGTTTCGTAATTCGGTAATTTTTGCGTCTATTTTGGTGAAAAATGCATGCA
>KV732177.1:0-10051 GCA_000500225.2 Phytophthora pinifolia
CTGGCGAGCGTCCTAGTTTAACATCCTCTCCGCGTTGGATGGCAGCATTCCGGCATGTTGCGTCGGGTTTTACCACTGGTGGAAGGCCCCAAGCCAGCAGACTTGGCGGATCAAGTTATAAACGCTTTCAACGGGCATTTGCCGGCGTCGTGGAGTTTGCCACAGGCGCGGCACACGTACAGGCAGTGGTGCACTTCTGACACGTCAGGAGTTGCCAGCATCCAAGATCGTTGTGTCTCGTGGATTCACAATGCGAACAAGGAACGGCTGGCACTGATCGGTCCCCATGTTCAGCTCGATCGCTCGGTCGCCAGTTATTGGCAAATCCTGGCGCTGAGGCGCCGAGCTGTCTGGGTCACGGCGATCTGTCGAGGCAGCGAGGAAGACACTACGATGAGGGTCTTCCGTCYCCGATCCGCTCTGTCAGTCGTTGYTGTCTGGATGGTTCRCAATGCGCGCATGGGCTTCGGCGCTGCTGGGGTWGGCATTGGGTYGGCCTTCTGCCGGAACTTGTTGGAGCCCATCGTCGCTATCCCTTGGCGAGCCTTGGCTCGTTGGCGAGCACGGAGCGTTTGATCCAGCGCTTCAGCGTCGGGCAAACGAAGCAGCGCCAATTGGTCAGCCAGATCGCGATTGTCCAAGGTCTCGATGAAATGCTCCACAAGCTTCTTGCGGGATTCGAGCGATCCATCCTTGATCGGGATGAAGATATTCGTGCATAATAGTACTAGACACGCCACAACCACCTTACTGAACCAAGAAACCTTCCAGCAAGCTCTTCCAACTGCTCGGGTCGGCCGGCTCAACAGTCGGTACCAGTTGCAAGCTGGACCCGTGAGCAGATCGCCGAAGACAAGGCATTTCTCACTTTCTGGAGCTTGATCGCGGATGGACGCCGACTTGACTTTGCTCAGCCAGCTTTTCGCACGTTCCTGTCTTTCCCGGAGAATTCCTTCAACTCGGAGATCGCAGACACTCTGATTCGAGTCGCGAAGGCGCCGCCCCCAGTCGATACCTCTATTGTAGCGACGGCAGCTCGGCGTGGAGTGCCCAGACTCAGATTGTCCGGATCGTACTCGTTTGGTCCGGGTGGGTCGCGATCTGATCCGGCCGACTTCATGTCTTCGTCTCGCGACTCTGGCTCTCCAGCTGCGGTGGCAGAGAGGTTGATGTCGCCCCGTCTTGCTGCTCACTCAAGAATCGAGACATGGCCGCATTGAAGTACATTTGCAGCCGCTCTGGGGAGTCTCGGCTTCCAGCTGCCGACATGCCTGCAGGGAGGGTTGGTGGAGCCGGCGTCAGAGTTGCATCCGCCGTCCGCTCACGTAGCAGTACCGCTCCCGATGGTCCCAACGTCATCCTGGAGAGTCCGATCGAGCTGTTTGATCCGCTCGAACCAACGTCCGACGTAGCTGACGCGTATTGTGACGATCCGCTGCGAGGCGTACAAGCCGCTTCTGGCTTCACCGGCATGGCGATGTCGGGGATCGGAGTCACAAAGTGGTACGACTGTTGTTGGATCGATGGCATGGACTCCACTTCAGGCTTCATCGGCGAGTTCATGCCCACCAGGGTGGCGACTAGGCCTTCGACCGCCTTCACAATCGTCGTTTGATCCATGTCGAAGATCACGTCCGCGCCGAAGGATCCCATCGTGAATCCGGCTTCCTTCAGACTGTTGAGAAGAAGATTCACCGCTTCCTGCTTGTTCTTGGGCTCGCTGGGTGCGATCGGGCCACGTAAGTCGCCGATCAGCTTCAGCCACATGAGCTTCAGCACGGGGTCTCTCGTGAGCTGCGTCTGTAGCTCCTTCCGGTGGAAGATCAGCTCAAGCTGTTCTTCCGACCAGTTGCGCGCAGTAAAAATCACCGATAAGTTTTGCGTTTAGGTCATGACCTTTTTTATATCTGTGACCCAGATTTCCTAGATTGGGATACCCAAATGTTTGACATCATGTTTTGTTTTTGACAAACATATGTTTTATGTCAATTTCAGTGTGCCCAGTAGAACGGCTGCAAACCAACGGAGGCAAGATGGGCAGCAGCGGGTGCACCTGCGGACTTCTGCCGTGCATCTGCGTAGGAGACGTCGAAGACGCGGTGGGTTTCTCGGCGGAAGTTCAAGACGCGCAATCTTCGGGTCCCGCAATGTCGGCGAAGGCAAAGCTGCGCCAGCTCTTCGCGGCCGACGCCACGTCGCAGTGCATGAGCTGCATGATGCTGCCGTGCATTTGCCCCGCAGAAGACGATGACGCAATGCTGGGTGACGATGAGGCCACGAGTGTGGAGGCTGCGAGCCCGCTGGCCTCAGAACCAGACGCAGCCGCTGCTGACGAGAAGATGGACGAGTATGGTCGCGTGCGACTGGCCCCGGCTCCCATCGAGAATGAAGAGCAGCGAGAAGGCGACGTTTGGGTCGCGAAAGAGATCAAACCTTTGCTCAAGCCGCATCAAGTGGAAGGCGTACGGTTCTTACAGTCGCACGTGGCTGCTGGCCGTGGATGCATCCTGGCAGACTACATGGGCCTCGGCAAGACGCTGCAAGTGATCACAGTTATTTATTCCTTTCTACTGGACAAGATGACCGAGCGAAAGCAGCACAGTAAATGCAATGACAGAAGCAAGACGAAGCCGACAGAGGTGGAAGGGAAGAATACGAGCTGCAAAGAGGAGGAGTCCCCGGCGACGGTGCTTGTGCTGTGCCCAGCCATTTGTTTGTCCAACTGGGATGCCGAGTTCCATAAGTGGCTGGGCGCCGAGGCACGCGCGCGCTGTCCTGTTCTAACGCTTGACTCGTCGACGACGAAAGGCACCACTGCAGGACGACTGCGGCTTCTGCAGCGCTGGAAGCGCGACGGTGGCGTCCTACTCATGGGGTATGAGATGTTCCGCGGACTATTGAACCCGACAACTACGCCGACGAGCTGTGCTACAGAGGGTAATGCATCCGTTCAGGTTTGCTCGCGTATGGCTTCAGCCACAATGGAAGTCATCAGTACGTCCGCTCAAGAGACGGTTAAGATGCAGCATACAGCACGAGAATTTCGACGGCTGCTGTGCGGTCCGGGTGCGGATCTCGTCGTGATGGATGAAGGCCACCGGATGAAGGACCCAAGTTCGTTACTGTGCCAGAGTGTGGCACAGATTCAATCCCCGCGACGCCTTGTGCTGACTGGTTATCCTGTGCAGAACTCATTGTCCGAGTACTGGTGCATGGTCAATTTTGCGCGAGGCGGTTTCTTGGGTAGCTACGACGAGTTCCGAGCGAAGTACGAGCGACCTATCCTGGAGGGGAACACGGCACGCTCTCAGGAGCTTATTGAGCATCTACGGAGCGTCGTGTTGCGTCGAGGCAAGGCGCTGCTACGTTCTCAGCTGCCTCCCAAAATGGAGTGGATCCTGTACTGCAAGCTATCACCGGTGCAGCACCGCTTGTACTGCGACTTCCTCAATTATTACGGCGATAGTGGTTCCCCCACAGGAGCTACTGCTGACCTGTTGACTGCCTACGCTGCTCTGCTACAAGTGATGAACCACCCGGACATCATTTACTCAAAGCTCTGTCCTTCCCAGGAAAATGGTTCGGCGCTGCTGCTGGAGGATGAAGACGAATCCAACGACGCTCTGTCAGCCTTAAGCGACACAAATGGCTGGGTGTGGGAAAGTGAAGCGCGCTTGCTGGAAAAGCAGCACATCGCCGCTGCGCAACGACGCAGGAAGCGCCAAAAGCTGACGGATACGCAAAAGTCCTACGAGTGGGCACACGCGGTAATCTTTGGCGATGGAAGTGAGATCGGTCGAGGACTGGGGACACCGGTATCAGCGCCAGCCGTGCCAGATATTTATCGCACGGAAGTCTTGGAAAACAGTGGTAAAATGGCGGTGCTTTTGCGTATCGTGGAAGAAAGCTTTGCGTGCGGGGACAAGGTGGTCGTCTTCTCCCAGAGTGTTCCTACGCTGAAGGTTATCTCGGACTTCCTCCGAGCGAGCGCCTTTAGTCCGTCACGAGCTGCGGACGATGCTTCCAACGCACGAAAGCGCTTAAAGGAAGGAAACGGTGCTGCAACCAAGCCTAAGCGCCGCAGAATCGCTCCTCGCCCGAATCGTGACCCGGCTGGAATTTTGCGGAAGCGTCGAAACCAGGCAGGGCCAAGCAGCTCGAGTGCTCGTAACGCTTCAAGCGCCACCACAGCAGTGTCCAGTACAGCATCAAACGAGTGGTTCTTGCAGATCGACGGCAGCACCAACGGTGCTAAGCGCATGGAGTACATTCAGGTACTACATCGCTTGCAACTGCTGCTCACACAAACTTGACTGCCTACTAACATGTTATTGTGCCAACCTCCCAGCGCTTCAGCTTGGCCAACTCTCCGGTAAAGCTGCTTTTGGTGTCGACTCGTGCGGGCGCAGAGGGCATCAACCTTCACGCAGCGAATCGCCTCGTACTATTTGACGTTAGCTGGAATCCGTCAAACGACCACCAGGTAAGTAGCAGTAAAACTTCCGTGCCAGGTGTTATGATGACGTCTAACTAGTGCTCTCCCTCGTTTTGCTGTGGTTAGTCGATGTGCCGATCGCACCGCATCGGCCAGGCTAAGATGGTGCACGTGTACAGGCTTGTAAGCACGGGCACAATGGAGCGCATGATTTACGAGCAGCAGATGAAGAAAGTCGATCTGTCCACGTCGGTGGTGGATAGCCAGGATCTCGTTGACCAGAAGAAGCGCGCGGCAAACTCCGCTAGCCCTGCGGTGGCAGGCTCACCGGACAAGGAGGCCGCCAGTGTAGTTCCGTTCAGTGGGTTTCTCGAGCCGCCCATCGAAGCCGACTACGACAAGGAGCTTGCGGTGGACGCGTCCGTCATCGAAGCCGATGACGTCCTGACAACCTGTGTCAATAAGTTGGGGCGCTGGCTCGAAGATGTTCATCTCGTGCATGAGCCTTTGGACGACGACGATAAGCAGCCCGCTCAGAGCGGCCACCACGCTAGCACGAATCCTCACTAAATACATTGGCAGAAGCAACATGCTTCCTGTGCTTTTCGTGAACTTTGGTACTAATACTGAAGTATTTGTACAATTGTACAAAATACAAAACAGCAAAATAATACTGGCTTCCTTCACGACCGAGAAATCGCTGGAAGCTCGTAAGCTGGAACAGCATGACTCGGCGACCGACTGTGGGCGTGGACGTGACTGCGCACAAGGAGGAGCGGAACGTGACAGACGCCAAGAAGAAGACCAAGCTGCAGGTGCGCTACTACGTGGAGCTCGTCGTGGGCCCGCCGCGGGAGAGCCACACGCGCTTGGGCTTCTCCGGCTCCTTTCAGGCGCTCATGCGGCTGCACCGCAAGTTCGTGCGGTGCTACGTGGAGAAGCACGGCGACCCTCACGTCAAAATGATCACTGGGCGCGAGAGCTTCTTGTCGACATCGTCGTCCACGTCGCGCTCGTCCGTGTCCTCGACGTCCAAGGGGTCGCCCACGTCGCTCTCGAGCCTCGTGCGGCACACGTTCGGCCTCAACAAAAAAGCCCGGAGTAGCGTCGGTGACGGAGAGGTAGACGTACATGGAACTGATATCGACCAGCACACGCAGCACGCACACCACCACCATCACCAGTACCCAGGTGCCTCGGAACTGCCCGGAATTGTGCCATTCCCCGTCCACAACAAGATACTGGTGCATCTAGAGAGTGGCGAGGCCAAGGACGACGAGAAGGTCGAGGCTCGCAACACCGCTCTGTTTGAATACTACTCGCAGCTGTTCAATTCAGACGACGGCGAGATGTATGTGGAGATAGTCCACCAGCGCGCACAAGAGCGAGCAGAAAAGAACAAGACTGAACTTGTGCAAAATCAATCGGAAGACGGGGCCGAGGACGCAGCATCATCTCACAGCAGCGGTGGGTTTCTCAAGATACTGAGGCGTCACCCGAAGACAGAAGATGTCAAAAGCAGCAAACACGTCGAATTCTTTGAGCCCGTGTACGTGCGCGGACGGGGGAAATCGCGTGGACGCAGATCCACACATCGCAAACAAGCTCCATAAACCTCAGGCTTCTTTTGATCGAAGAAAGATGGCCACCAGAGAGGAGAAGTACCCCCCCCCCATGTACTGTACTTCCGAAGTAATAGGAAAAATCTCTTACTCGTTCCGAGTATCTTCCTCACCACCTTCACTATCCTCCCCCGTCGATGCTTGTGCGTCCGTGTCAAGAAAATCAGAGGGATATAGATCGTCTAATGCCTGCGATAATTCACTTGATGCCTCAACGCGAGTGGCTTCGATCGCAGGAGGCGACAGTGTTGAGTCCGCCAAGGGAATGACGCCAGCTTCTTTTGGTGCAGTAATATTGCTCAGTGCTGCGTCGGCAGTGCTATCGACTAAAGCCATAGCATCGTCCAGCAAATCTGCCGACAGCTCGCTGTCAATTTCTTCGTCAACATCAAGCCGCAGGGCACTCTCAGCAGCAGCCAGTGTTTGCTGCTGCATCGCTGACATATCTTCATCTGAAATTTGATCGACAGCCTTGATCTCCGCGAAGCCGTACGGGTTATCACTAGTCTGCTCGCCAAGTGCGAGGTCTGCTTTGGAGATGAGTTGGTCCTTTTCACATTTCTCCGTCTCAGAGACGGCATCAGCAGGATCGGTATTCAACAGGGTTACCTTCATAAGCTGAACGTCGTGATTGCCTGGAATTTGCTCCACAGATCGGGTGACTGGAGCTTCTGTGTGCTCAATGTGGCTGATCATTCTCTCTTCCCGGAAATGTTTGTCATTTTGCTTGAAGGTCGATGTCTGCGATGCAGAAGTAGGGGTCTTAGCAGTAGTTTCAATGCCCAGTTCCGTGTCGAGGCGGCTATTTTTTGAATCTGGTGACTGTGTGTTCGAAGCCTTTGTTGTTGTCTGTCGTGACGTTGCTCCATACGGGCGAGTTCTAGCAGCACTAGAGGGACGGGGCTGCCTCGGAGACGCCAATGTTGGTGGTTTTGGTGCCGAAGATGCTGGCGGATCAGCTCGCGGCACGCCTGCCAAGGGGGTGGCTGAAAGCACACCAGAGCGGGTTGGGCTAGCGTCAGCCTTGGGCAATTTCAGCTTCTCACGTTTGATTGAAGCTATCGTCTCTCTCCGCATCAGTTTCTTCATCTCTTCAAGTGCTTGGGCCAGCATCATTTTTTGCGTTGGTGACGAAGAAGTATGTTTTCCAACACTTTCGCAAAACTCTCGATCGTATGTTCGTTTGCGCTGCTCGAGAGAGAGATTGCTCTGAAGCACCTCCACTCGTGACTTCAGAAACCCGACCTCTTGCTCCAACTTTCGTTTTTCGTGGGCAATAACCTTGTTTTCTTGCAGTAACTTGGCGATCTGAAGTTTGTTGCTTGCTTCTGCTTCTGCAAACGCGACTAGCTTCTGCTGGTGTGCCCCCCATTCAAGGCGCTGCCTATCCAAAAGTTCTTGGTGGCGACGCAATTCCTCATACAGCTGACTGCGCTCTTCCTCCAGCTCCATGAGATTTGTGCTCTTCATCCCGCTGCGAAGGGATTGCATTGCTTGTTCGTACGAGCTGAGTAGCTGAGACTGTTGGGCAATCTTCTGCCTCAATTTCTGCGTCAAAGCGTCGAATTGGCGATCACGCTCCGCCAATTCTCTTTGAGCGACACTTCTACTTGTGCTCAAAGGTCTGTCAGCACCGACAACCTTCGCGTGAAGCAAGGCCTCAATTTTCTTGTCTTTCATTGCAATGATTTCTTCAAGTCGACGCGCATGTGCGAGAGCTTTTACTCGCTTCTGCTGTTCTTGAAGACAAGTGGCTTTTAGATCGCTCTCGGCGTCGAGTAGCCGGTAGTACTCATCATGCAGCTCGGCTTCCTGCAAATTCTTACACTTGCTGGTAAGAGCCAACGACACGCTAGATGGAGTCGCCGTTTGCTTCATTGGAGGGAAAGAACGCCCAACATCGTTGTACACTGCTCGAATCCGAGCGTGAACGAACTTTTCACCTTGTCGCTTTCGCCTCACCCCGACAACACTTGAACGGGATTGAGAACAATTTAGGGTGCGGCTATCCAAAGCGTTTCTTGGTGTAGACCGCATTCGAGGGCGCGCACTGACCGGCCGCGCAGGTCTTGTAGGTACAGGATTTCCTGTATTGACCATGAAAAATCGGGGCGACTCGGTTGGAACTGGCCTTACGACTCGCGCGCTGCAGGGACGAATTGCTTCTTTGCTGAATGCAGCCAATATTTGTTCAGTTAGGCGATGCAAGCTTGTGCAGTGTCGCTCTTCCATGGTAAATTACCTTTTCAAGTGCTCCAGATACTCTTCGTAGCCTTCCAAGTCGATCTAGGAACAGTTGCGTCAGGCACGTGTGGGAAATGAAGAAAGCTTTAAATTCATAAAGACACAACATACCCCGTCTCCCTCTTCATCGTCATCATCCAGAATACCCTCCGTGTTAAGTCCCCTCCTTCCCCCCGCACGCTCGTCCTCCCCACTTTCAAGGCACGGAGAGGACTGCTGCACCTCAGCGGCTTCTTGATGCCAGCTCATGCTGGAAGTGACCCTGAAGAGGTCGAAGCGGTGATAAGAAAAACTATGAAACGCTGTTCATTTTTAGTTCAATGCTTGGATCTAGCAGCAGACAGTGAAGAGCGAGATTTCGGGCGAGCACTGGTGTTTCCACTCGCGGAAGCTGCCACTGTACTGCGCATATACTGCATTTCCACTTGGTACTTGGCATTCAGCTGGGCACTTGACCTCTTCTTCGTAGGAGATGGGGCTGACGATGGTCGGTAAGAGGAGGATGCAGATCGACTCGCGGAATGGCGCCCGACTGGCAGAGAGAATTCGGGCTGCCGAATCATCTCGGCGCTGCGTAGTCCAGGAGTGTTACCAAGGCGAGACGATCCATTAGCAGCTCGATTGAGATACGGCGGAGCCTGCGCAACACTAGATCGCAACGCAGAAGCGTGCGAGCATGGTGTAGTTGAGTGTACAGGCAATGGAGCATCGACTGCGATGAGAGCTGGGACGTTTTCTTCTGTGTTCGGGTCCAACCCCGTCGGCAGTGTCGAAGCGATGCGATCACCGGTGGGAACATGATCAGTTTCGACCAGTTCGGCCACTTCCTTCCCGTTTGATTGTTGTTGCCTGGACGCCGGAATGGATCGATGGTGTTCAGCCAGCTTGCGATTCTGGTTGTGGTTTGATCCGAAAACGTTCAAGGCCTCAATGTTCATGGCTGATACACCTCGTAGAAATATGAGGCGGAGGTCTTCTTCCAGCTTCTGTCGGCAGTTTTGTGACTCGGCTAGTCGGTATTTCGCGTCGTCGATTTCCTGTTGAAGCTGTCGTAAAGCGAAGTGCATTAGACATGCTTTAGTTGTACCAAGAAATCCATTATACAATCAATACCTGTTCGATTTCGCGTTGATACTCCGTCGCCATCTCGACGATTCGATGCTCGTATCGATCTTGCTGATCTTCGAGGTGCTTCTGACGTACTTCCCCTCGTACGGACTCTTTCCAGTGGCGGAAGCTTGCACTCTGCTGACGTTTGCACGATTGAACCAGTATGTGACGAAAAGCACATCGTTTTGCTTTCGTGCGATGAGCTATCCCATTCCATGATCTAAAACATGCTGCTAGAGACCGCTCTCCATTCCAGCGCATTTGCTACAACGTCGACGTTGGTTGATGGCAAAATGTCAAAGCAAGCAAATCCCGAGCTTACGTTTAGTCGTGCTTGCTTGGCCGTAAACGCCGACAATCGATCTAGCAGGAGATCACGATGCTCTGTGTGTGCCTCTGCTCGAACCAATTGTACATTCAGCTCCTCCACTTTGCTCTACAGGTAGCACAATAGGTTAAGCATTGTTGCCATTGAACAGCCTCGCAAAGTGAAAAAAAACTACTTGAAGAATCTTGACGTCGTTCGTGTGAGCTGCGGACAGGTTCATCCGCTCCAGTGCTTCAGTTTTCGCTCTCTTTGCCTTGAGATCAACGAAGGTCCGCTGTTCAGCCGTATCAAATGTCAGACTTCCATGTTATC